>RDPX01000079.1:392209-455495 GCA_003991215.1 Morbakka virulenta | reverse complement strand
GCCTTTACATCAACGCCAAAAAGACAGTAAGCATGAATGTAAATTGTCAAGGTCAAATCTGCACAAACTCCGGTGACGCTCTCAAACAAGTCGACCAGTTCTCATATCTAGGTAGCAACATTGCGTCGTCCGCTAAAGACGTGGATATACGAATTGGCAAAGCATGGACTGCTCTCAAACGCTTGAATGTGATATGGAAATCCAACATCTCTAATAATATGAAGAGAAGTTTTTTTAGGACAACTGTCGAGTCTGTCCTACTTTATGGGTCATCTACGTGGACTCTAACCAAAAAACTCGAAAATGTTTTAAATGGGACGTACACGAAAATGTTACGAGCCGTTCTAAACGTCTCATGGCAAGATCATCTCACCAACACGCAACTATATGGCAACCTTCATAAAATCACCAGCGTCATCAAAGAAAGAAGAGTCCGTTTCGCTGGACACTCTTTTCGTAACAAAGATGAGCTGCTGAGCGATCTTTTGCTATGGATACCATCGCATGGAAAAAGAAGAACAGGCAGACCTCCAAAATCATATATTGATCAATTGATTTCAGACTCTGGTCATAACCTCAACGAGCTACCAAGAGCAATGATGGATAAACATAGCTGGAGGGACGTAGTCAGACGAGTCCGAGCTAGCTCGACGCAGTAAGTAAGTAAGTAAGTATTTCAAAATTGGCCCCCTTAATTGTCAGTACCCACCAAAAAATTTAAACGTGACACTGTGAGTAAAAGATTCCAATAAAACAAATGAAGAAGCCACAAGTATAATATTGCATAAATAAACAACTATACAAACAAAAGATAACCAATTAAGAAGGTCCCTAATTAAAATACTACTTACCCGTTTCTGGAGCAAGGATCGAATGCAGGTAGTAAGTGGGGTGTTTTAAAGGCCACTCTATTCCAAAATATGCAAGTGAGATGACAAATCAGCATAAAATACCAAATACATATTTGAGACAACGACTAATGATTAGCGACCTAAATAGTATAAGAATCAAAATGTTTTTGAGGGGTTAAGCTTTATTAAAAACTTGCAGTCACCAGAGAAGCATACTCATTCAGTTTACTTTCAAAGTCCTTTGTTGCTAAGCAAGGCGTCACTGTCCAGGCTCAACTTGCAGTGTTTACATATTGGAATGTTCTAGTCTAGGAGAACCAGTACAAGGTCAAGAGACGCTGATCTATATCAGTACTTTTTCACAGACGGCAATCATCTGTTAAATTGAAGATTAACAAGGTGATAAGCCCATTTTATGAAACCTTTAAATTTTATGTAAGGACCATAATTCAAGAGCAATTTCTATCTAAAAATTGTTATATTTGAATTTTAAACGTAAACCCATCTCAGCATCACAATTTGTTAGTCAGCAATCTTAACATAAAGACCAGATTTCTTGCAGATTTTGTCCAAAATCCTCCACATTGTTTTGGGAAACTGGTTTTTACAGCATTACCTAAATATAGCAACCCGTTTTTAGACTATAGATCTCCCGCGCTTTTGCGCGTGACCGAGTTGTGGTACGCATTTTATAAATAATTTACGAAAAAGTGGTCGAGTTGTGAGGAAAGCTGAAAACCTTTGATATTTAAAACCCCTTTATACTTTTAAATATATTTTTCTGATGATGACAAAGATTAACTAATAAAAATATTTAAAAGACTTAACACGGAATGCATTATAAAAAGATACTATGAACAGAGAGAAACGTTGAAATAGTGTTGGTCAATATGGGACTACTTTGTCCAATGAAAAGGAGTATTGCCTCGTGGAAATGTAGTTACTAAATCAATGCTATGAGGATTACAATTTTTAGATTATAGAATATTTTTTGTTATAATTATGGCATTTCGCGTTTTGGTTTTCTTCTTAACGCTTAACCAATTCGGTAAGTAATCACTATGACACTTATTTTTATTTGTGTTTACAGCTATTCGATTGATTTTACCTTTTTTCTTCAGCTAAACTTCTACAAGAGGACAAGGGAGTTCACTTGAAAGTCAATGTCTTGACTATAAGCTTCAGAGGAACATCTAAGAAACATATTTTCTTTTAAATCTGAATTCTAATGAAAAGATTAAAAATAATACCTCATATAGCAGGCAAGCTGTGTAGAAGACTTGACGAGAAAATTTGATGGATCATGAAATGAGGACGCTTTATCAAAATCTAGTCAAATGCACTTTTTAATTGAAATATTAAAAGGTTTTCCCGCCACGCTGTCTTCGTTTAAAAATAATACGAAAACATATTTTCTGTGGCACATCTCTTTATATGCAGGATTTGAGAATGAAATTGAGCCTGAAATTATATAGATGTAAGAGCTTTATCATGTCATGAGTCGTAAGCTTTGACATGATAAAGCTCTTACATCTATGGTTTCCTCTGAGTCCATAAAGTTCAGAATTTTCAAGATTATCTGAAACTATATACTAAGTACAGAGAAGAAAGGAGACAACTGTATGTAGATGGCCTGGTGCAAATTTGGAAAGTGAAAGTGAAACATCATGACAGCCACTTTGCCTCAACCATATCAAAACACAAGAACCATTTTCTATCGTTCTTTGTTATAACTGTGCTCGCAACGTGTTGTTAAATGTCTTTTAGATAAAGAACTTAATGAAAACAAAAAATACGAAACAGGAAGCATAGAAGTGTTGTTTGTATTTTATTCAACAACTTATTAGTAAGATTATTCACCTAAAAATTTTTTCTTAAGAACTACATATGTGGTGTACACTACAGAAATGGTAAATGTAAAATATGTTGGATTGAATGGGGTTTGAACTAGTCCCTATGAGTTTCATCGCCGAAAAAAGATGTGACGAAAAAGGAGCTATGGGCCACTTGATAAAGCAAAAGACCATGGGATTTATAGGTGCTGTTCGGAACCCAGTTAGGTGCAACCTATATTTTTACTTATTTTTTTCAGAAATTTCAATCTTCTTCCTTATTTATCATTTCTTTAAAGCTGGTAATACTATAACAACAAATTTTTTAACAGATTAGTATTCATCTTTATATTAACATCGGCACATATTTAATATGACAGGGAGCATTAGGAATCTAGTTTTTCTACAAGTTTCTATTAAAGGCCTTAATAGATGGTAACATTTTCAAAAGATGCTTTATTCTTATTACTATTATTATCACTATTCTTTTTATTATCATCATCATCATCATTGTTATTAGGTGACAAATTGAGGAGCCGTGGCTTCCGGGTTCGATTCCCTGAGAGGGCGAAAAGAATTTAGAACTTGACAAAAGAAAAAGCCATTGGTTGGCGTCAGGAAGGGGATCCGGCCAAGAAATTCCTCACTGGCAAAACTAATTCCCTCTGAAGGGCACCGTTTGAGCCTCAATTACTGGGGGAAAACGACCTTAAAAGCGACCAAACAAACAAACAAACATTAGGTGACAAATTAACCAAATAAAATGCAATTGGCCATTAACTTATGCTACCAAAATTTGGTACCTAGTTATCGTTTATCAAGAAATCACCCGTTTTTATAACTCTTTTCTTATGATCGATCACATTTCCCATAGTACGGTCTTCTACATTTCATCTATGATTGTTGTAACTTGTTTCTCGTTTTTGAGTATCTTTCTTACATCCCTTTTCAAGCCTTATTTCCTCCTCCCAAACATTCAATTTTTATTATCTTTGTTATTATCATTATTATTATTATTATTATTATTATTATTATCATCATCATCATCATCTTTTCTTTTTTTTTGATCTTTAATACTCTATGCAAGTATTACCTTCTTATACTATAACTTTAACCATAAAATCACAAGAAACCAACATTGTCATTAGCAATATTTACATTTAGTAATCAGTCAATGTAAACTGCTAGTTACTGAGAGGTTTGACTTTGCACTCTGCAAGTTAAAAATAAAGAGACTTAAAAGTTTTTATCATTATCATTATTACTATTAACACTTTATTTGTAAAAGTTAATTCGTGTCGCTCATACTTTTCTTCTTCTTCTTCTTCTTCTTCTTCTCCTTCTTCTGAGTTCCTTATCTTTTCAGGACGTTGGAGATCATGGTCTTCCATCTCTTTCTCTCTTTTGTCAGTGCTAAAATTTCACAGTCACTTCTATTGAATTGACGATCTATGTTCAAGCTGGCAATGAATTTCAGTCTCTGTCTTCCTCTACCTTTTTCCTTTAATCTTCCCTGTTAACACCAAGTTTTTCATTTCTTCACATCTCATTTCATGACCCTGAAACTGCAGTTGTCTTTTTCTAATTACCTTCATCAACTTTCTTTTTTATTCCTGCTCTCTCTAATGCCACTTTGTTTCTCACTTTGTCAGTCCAAGATATTCTAAAAATGCTTGGCAAAAACCACCTTTCCACTGCTTCTATTCGTTTCTTAATGCTTTCATTGATGGTCCAAGCATCACACCCATAAAGCAAAACAGACCACACATAACATTCTCGGACTCGAATCTTAGTTTTTACTTGCAGCTGCCTGTTCTTGAAAACTGAACTCATTTTACTAAAAGCATCCTTCGCTAAAGTGATTGGTTTCTTTATTTCGTTCACACATCTTCTATCTGATGTTATCAAACTAAGATAACATACTTTTACTCATGCTATTATACAAGGAGAACAAGTATAGAAAATGAGAGATGCAAAAATTCCCAACACCTGAACTCCCTAAGAAATATGAGACTTTAGTTAAAAAGATAAAATCACTTTGTTTTGATGAGATTCCTTTTATATTACTTTTTTAAAGATATTGGTATTTCTAAAAGCAATTATTTTCCAGATGATTTGTAAATAGCAAATGCCACCTTTGAACAACTGAAATATTGTGAAGTTTAGATAAATCCAAAAATACTGTGCTTTCTATCAAACAACAATGATATGACTCTTAGAATAAGGCCAGTTTTACTAAAAGAAAGAGTTACAAAAGATACAAGTTTTTAGTCGAATTTGGATTTTACTTATAAACCTTTAAAACTGCTTTTGTTTCTCAGTTTTTGTTACAGCTCATATTTACAAAATAATTATTAATTTTGTTGGATCTTTAACACACAGGGCACACGACACTGTAAATTTATTTCTCAGTCCTTTCAAGCACTCAGTAAAAAAAATATCTATCAGCCAAAGTAGTTACATCCAAAATCGTGTATTGTTCTTATGGTTCTGAACAGGGATTTGAAAGCTCGTTCAAAAATTACTGACCTGAAGTGTCTGATGCACATGAGTGAATGCTTATGATAGGTCAGTTGACAAACATGGTGGTTAAATATTACTTATATCTGTCAAGAGGAAAATTTGATTTGGAAACATTGAAAACAAGTTTTTTAAATACAACTGCTGAAACACCCTTCGTGTATATATATTTATACTTACAAATATATAAATAAATATATACCAGTATCTAAATGATTATTAGCTATCGACAGTGCTCAATAATATAAGAATATTAGAGCTATCATATGGTGAACGAAAAAAAAATCAACAAAACTTAGTTTATTTTATTTATTTATAAAAGTTAAACATAATGAATTCATTTTGTTTAGCTGGCGATTGTGAAAACATGACACTGACAGTTCTTAACTAAGTTTTGTTGATTTTTTTTGTCTTTCACCATAAACATATATATATATATATATAGTATTGGGAGTAAACTCCAAACAGCCAGATGTTAAGGCTTTTATTTTGACAAAACAATAACATAAAAAACAAAAACAAAACAAAAAGCAAAACAAAAAACAACAACAAACAACAACAAACAACAACAAACAAACAAACAACTTATACATCACAAACAAATTTTACACGACTCGAGACACAATACATAAACAAAGCCATAGAATAAGTGCTTCAGAAATTTAGATAAGATATAGATTATATATATATATAGATATAGATATATATATAGGTGTGTAACTCACCCTAAGCAAGGAGAGTTTCTGAACAACCCTGTTTAAAAGTGGCCTTTAAGCTAATACAAATCAACCAGGGAGAAGTGATGCAAAATCCTTTTCTCTTCCTTTTTTGATAACTTCAAGAATATCAGTGGATTTGAAATCTGATTAAATAACTGATTTTTCATCTTCACTTTTAAAGAACTGAGATATCTTGGTGGTAAGATGAAATGGATTCAGTATAACTACTTTTAAATAGTAAGTATTGTGGCATGCCGGCTCAGATCTATCGACATTTTCGTCCTAAAAACTGATATTAATTACCTTCTAAAGTCCTTTTTCCCAGTTTCATTAAACTTCTTTTAGCAGCAATATTAAGAAGCAGCAATAGAAGTGTAATGCTTCTTTGGACCATGATCACTCCTATACCAACCTTAGCAGTATTCTGCCATTGAATGCATACCAAATTAACGAACACCTTTACCATATTAAATGAAGCAGCTTTTCATAACATGCTTGACACAAGATACAGCGATCTCTTAAATCATTTTAACTATGTAGGAATCGTTGTTTTAATATTTCTCATTAATTGAAAATAAAGCTTGTTTTCGTATTTCTCAACATTTTAGGAAGGCACTTTTTAGATTTTTATGCTTCAAGTGTCTGATAGGCTACAGTTAAACCGGATAAGCCTTAAACATTATTCTATCACATTTATTGCTCAGCCATTGTAGCTACAAATGTCGTACACATTCGAATGAAGTTTTCTCGACATTCGATATAAGGTCATCTAAAATGCATAGGTACGAACGGCTGAGGCAATGTCATGTAAAGAGTGAGCTTTGAATTTCCCCCTATAAATGACTTGTAATTGCCTACTCCTCGTTTCGTTGATGATGTTTTCCCCAGCTTCAATCAATTATTCCAGTTAAAACTCTGTGTGCAGAACAAAAATTAATTTTCATCCCAGAGTTTCTCAAGTTTGTTAACATTACCAGATTTTAATGGCCCGATTCAGCAGGAAGAATTTTAGATCTTCCTCATTTTATGCCTATTTCCTGACAGCATTCTTGACGTTTGCTGTTTAGAACAGCTTTGTACTTTCAAGCTCATGGACTGCCCATGTGGTGTTTTTTTTCAATTAATTTAATGCCTTTTTTGAATTTTAATACCGTTTTAAACTCTTCATTTTTTACTTACATATAAGATAATTCTGATCTTCTCTTTGTCTTTACAAACTGCCTGTTTGTTAGGAGGTGCAGCTTTTTTTGTATTTCAATTTCTGCAAGCGATTAGGAAGCCAGCATTCCCTCTTCCTTAGACACAAACGATCTCTCTACATTTGATAAGCTATGGAGCTTTGTCCAACACATCCACATTATGTATGATCTTTTACTTGTGTAAAGTATTTAAACAGTCATATATTAACGTTTTGAAGATGCCTTAAAAGCTATAGTTCGCCTTGTAGCGAAATTTGTTAATTTTTTAATGAATGAAATTCGAACTCGCATATTCGAATCTCAAACTTTGTTGAACAAATCACGTTTATATCTTCAATCCGAAACTTTTGTATCTAAGTATTATGCAAGGCACTTATGTATTTTGGTTTAAAAGAGAGTTTTGATACACACTAAAGTATCAAAACTCTCTTATCACAAATGCGATTGTGGAAATCTATGAAACAGAATCAACATTGCGTCAAGTTTAGATCTACAAAAAAACAGATCACTGAAATCCAGTGAAAGGAAAACAACAAACATTTATTGCGTGTTTGACAAACTTAATGACAAACGTATTGACTTAGAACAGAGAAAGGAGAGAAGGTATGCGTCATTGATCGAGGAGTGCGAGGTGAGAGGGTGGAAGATGGAGTTTTGTCATCTGGCATTTGTTGCCCGTGGCTACATTGCCCGTGGGTTGTATGATGTGCTACCTAAGTTTTGCTTTCCTCCAATGGATCTAAGAAAACCAATCAACAGATTAAAATAGACTGTAGAAAAAGTAAACTTCTTGGTATGGGTGAAACGCGAGGACCCAAAGTGGATGTGATAGCATGGAGATAGATAATTTTCTACTACAGCACCAAAGCCGAAGGACACCTCCATTATCGGAGGGGCACCACCACATCCAATACTGAAGAGGAGTGGGCGCCGAAACAGCGGGTGTGGTTCCTCCTGATGATGTCCTTAGGTAGTGGATCCACAAATGTAGATGCCAGTAGAATCCGCAGCATTTTGAGGTATTAGGATCTCAAAAGTTGAAAGAAGCTATACTGCTACCTGGAAAGTTGGGCATGAAAAATTTGATATGACAAGACAAAAACTGCAAAGGTTAAACTTAAGGAAGCAAACATTTACTATTCGTATGAGGATGATTGAAAATATTAATAAAAATGTTAGTTGTATGGAATGGCACGAAAAGGGGGCAATTCTGAAAGTAAAACGTGAAAGAGTAGAATTACTTGATGACACAAATGACTCGATAAATGTGTAAAAGAAATGAAGATTAATAACAAACAAGTAGTACAATTGAAGAGGAAAGGGAAGAGGATGTTAAAGCCATTTTATATCAGAGATCTTATTTGGATGTTTATACATGCTATTTTACTATCACAGGTTTTGTAATGTTGTAGGGAGTTTAAAGAAAACCTTCTGTAAATAGTCCCAAAATTAATATGGTTAAAAATAGCGCTTTGTTGAAATAAAGTGAAGAAACTGCACAATCTGAATTAGTGAAATGCTGCAAGTGTACGTTTTGATAACCAACCTGAAATACATCAAAACGATGTTATATTATATATATTATATGTTGCATTCACATACGTATGAATACAATTTTAAGTTAATGTCATCAGTATTTTTAGAAATTTGATTTTAGCCTAAAATTGATTCTGAATTATTCCTGAAAGGGCCCTCTCCACTATTAAAAATAACCAAAGAGAGTAGTGAATAGGGGACTTTTCGTATTGCGTGTTAAAGACATCCGTAATTCAAATAAACTAAAACTGAGATAGGTCATCGAGCAGTTGCAAGGAAACACATTTCTGATTTTTCATGACAAATCGAAATTTCAAAATATATTTGCCTCTTAATTTCCAGAGTTAAGCTCGGGTCTTGCTCTTAACGTATTCCTAAATTTTAGCAAAGTTGAGCTTCAATGTGTTTAAAAACAATATTATTGCTATACAAGATTTCCGTATATTAGTATGCCGTGTACAGAATCTTCAATCAACAGCTCTCTGGCTTGACTTGTTGCTGAAAACATTTTATCAAAATCTGTAACATTAGGTCAGAAATGGATAAGGTATGTTTGGATAAATAATTCTGAGTTGAACTCAGCAATGGAATGTCCTTCAGTTATGTTTTATGACAGAAGAACGGTTGATTGTTAAGATATAGGTGACCTTAACAATCTCTTGTAAAAAACGTCAAAATAGTTAAGCTAGTAATTTTTTCTAGTATACCTTATGATTTCTAACTAAAGTGTGTGCTTCATTCCTTACACTAATCAGCTAATATCCTCTTTGTATACTCTAGGCCGTGTTGTTGCCCAGAATTATGGAATTCTACAAAACTACAATCCTGCATATATTCAACAGAATGAGGATCCTGTATATGTACAGCCTGTAGTCCGTACCTATTACAATTACCCAGAATTGTATGGATCTGACAGTTTAGAAGTAACGAGTGATGCTCAGGGAAGCGGAGATCTGGATGACGGGGGCCTACATTCGATAGAAGGAAAGTTTTTGTTTTTGCCAGCAGAAAATGCAAACGTTTTTGAAAGTTATGAAAATGACGCATTGGACCACAGCGTAGAAGAGCCCCATTATAAGACACAAGTTACATATGCCAGTGATGGTACGAAGATTATTCAACATGATCCTACAGAAGAGCCACCAACAACACCAACAACTCCCCCAACAACTCCAGGTACCACTAAATCCGCTGCTGATTTAATGCGGACACCAAAAGCAAACAGCACGAAAATTAAATGGTTAAAAGACGGAACGAAAGTAACGCAATTTAATACTGGTATCAAAGAAAACCAGGGCACAATGTTGCCATCCTATAAATACATTCAAAGTGAACATATTCCTGGTTTTAGTGATAAGGACGAAAAAAATGCTGCTGGGTACAAAATGCGGAATAGAGAAGGAGAAACTAATAATGGCACAAGTGAAAATGAAACAGACGGAGATGAAGAAAAGAAACGTAAAGCTCAGAAAGGGAAAGTATCGATTCGTGTTGTCAATCTTAGACCATTTAAACTTAAAACGCTTAAAACAGGCACACGTAGGGGATACATGTTTATCTCTTCTCAAGGAAAATCGCCATTGGAATTCAAACGAAAATTACCTAAGTCAAAGCATTCATCCCATACAGGGTTGAACAGCACAGCCCATGCCACAAACCATACTGGTGGAGGTATTGCAATAATTAAGTTAAAACCACACAAATATTACAATATGACAAAACTTTCTTCAGCTTCTGAGCACTCAAGAAAAAGCTATCAATACTTTTCAAACATAACTAGTTCCTTTAAAAATAATACTGTGCAGAAATTAGAGAAGAAACCCAATTTATCAATAGCTTTAGAAGCCTTTGAGACAACACCGATAGAAGAATATGCAACTGGAATTAAAAAGGAAACAGAAGGTAAATTAATTTACACCGCTCCGTGACCTAATTTTTTTCAATATATCCTGCTCTATGTAAGGCAAATGAAGATATTTGCTAGGATCTTTAATATGAAGGAGACTCTTAAAATAACGTCATGACGTTATTCTGAGAGGTTTAGGTTTTGGGAGAGTTTTTACTGGGCTGTTACGAAACCACCCATAAAATACTTTGTCGATCATAAATGACCTTCTATAAGCCGAGGGGGGTGGGGTGGGGGGTAAGGAATAGTGAGTGTTCCATTGCCATATTCTTTGCTTTTTGATATTTGTATTTGTTTGTAGTTGCGTCACCAAACATCATTTCTTTACCTGATAGATTTTGATCCAAATATTGAACTTTCGTCTTTGAGGCACAGAACGTGTCTTATAGAGACTGGGTCCCTCTAAACCGAGCCATAACTAAAGTTGGGAGAACTGGTGACAACATACTACGGTGGGGTTTGACACTGTTAGCAGAATGTCATTTGTAGTGATCTGATTCAATTGTTCGACCACATTCAACATCAGTGGCTACTTAGCCCAAGAGCCTCCGACAAAGAATTTAAAGAGGCAAATGAAAATGCAAGGTGATGGCTCGAGACGTGGCGTGAAACGCTATGATGATGAAAACTTCAGAACTGAAAGTTTGCTTATAAACTTAGGGGGGAATTATTCTTTTGAGTAAATATTTTTTTGTATCTTATCTGATGTGACATCTGGAACTCTTTCGCTTTCATTTTTCCGTTTCATTCTAATTCATACCAGATGTCAACATTATGAAGAATCATCATAAAAACTATTTTAGCCATCAAATTTGATTCCTCTTGGCTAAATCAGTGGCATGAAACAGCTACTATTTGCCAATTTGTCTCTCAAAAAAGACATGTCTGTTTTTGTGTGTGAAAGTAAATCTGACGCAAGGGCTTATTATAAATCATTCAAAACTACCTATTATATCATGAGGTCTATTTCCTGATACGTCATCTGGAAACCTGATGTATTGTGGAAGGTGGCTCTATACCACCGGATTGTCCAGGTGTTCAAAGAGTTGTATCATTTAGAATATCTTACAGTGATATGCAGAAATTAGACTAATTCTCAAAGAGCAGCTTGGAACAAAATGAATTCATATCTAACCTGGTACAAACTTATGGAAATGATCCATTCCTCTTTGGTTAAGACATTTTAAATAACAAAAGAGAATATGGATCAAAAGAGAATCCAATGGCCTCCATTCTCTGCCTTGGAAAACGTTTCCGACTGTTATCGGCACAGATTTATGGTCCATAATACTAGTATGTTCTTTGGGCTACTAGAAAATTATTTCTACTTGGGTTACTTAAAAACTGAACGTCAATTGGCAGTCTCTGCCATTTCATTCCAATTTTAATCCTCTTTTTTACTTCTCTTATTCTTAGCCAAGTACGTAGCAGATCAGATCACTCTTATACTAACTTGGCATGCAATGATTGCCTTGCTAGGCTTTTCTTTTTGACAGGTGAAATGAAAAACGTTTGACACATGGTTGATAAATAACAGCAGACTGCAAGAAATTTTATTCTTGAGGAATTTTTAGCTTCGACAATGAGAGACAAAATTATCTTTTATAAAGAGTAAAATCATTTTGAATACGGCTAAGAACTCCTATTTTGTAAATGAGGAATGTTTTATAATTTTTTGAATACATGTTTTACGTAACTTATTAAACTTAAGTGATCTGGACGACATTAGAACACTTGAATGATTTTCAAAATATTACTTCTCAGTAACCTTTTCAGGATTTTTGTACTTTCCTATCTTCTTAATTGCAAGTACCTCTTAGGTTGACATTTTTCATATCTGCTTTATGTAAAAATTGATTGTTAAGCAGTGAAACAAGGCAATATTAAATAGTATCAAAATAAAGGTAAAATAAGAAAAACTTCAAAAAGCTAAGAGATAGAGGAAAGAGCTGATTCCCATATATATACAGAAAGCGAGGAAGGAGGGGATAAAAGAGAGAGAGAAAGAGAGGGGAGAGAGGGGGAGAGAGGGGGAGAGAGAGAGAGAGAGAGAGAGAGAGAGAGAGAGAGAGGAGAGGAGAGAATTCTAAATGCCAACTCTCGAAAATGGCAGTCAAATATTTTGACCCGGCTAGGGGCAGCACCAAAAATAGTTTGGAACGAAAATATTCGNAAAAATAGAAAGTAAAGGATGAAAAAAAGAAAATAGTAAAAAGAGAAAAAAGAAAGATAAAAAAAGAAAGAAAAGAAAAGGAAAAGATAGAGAGGAAAGGGAGGATACAGAAAGATATAGAGAAAGAGAGGAAGAGGGGAAGAGAGAGAAAGAGAGGGGGGGGAGGGAGAGGGAGAGAGAGAGAGAAAGAAAGAGAGAGAGGGGGGAGAGGGAGAGAGAATGGGAGAGAGAATGACAGGAGAGAGAGAAAGAGAGACAGAGACAGAGAGACAGGGAGAAAATTTATAACATGTTGTAGGTTTCAATGAGAATACAAAAGTGGCTCTTAGAGGAGTAAAGTATTTTTAATGGTACTGATCAAATTTGACAATTGGAATTATGTGCTTTTATTTTTCAGAATTTTCAGCAGCGAAGTTGCGTGCTTTGCTCAAGAGACTCCATTTCAAGAATGAACCTGGAGAAATTCACCATGGTCAAGAGTTTGCATATATTTCTCAGTGTGGGCTTTATACAGAACCTCAAAATGTCTCAGTGGTCAGTATGTAATTTAGATTTACGTCGTTATAATTCTGTATAAGTAAAACCACGCTAGTCGTAGAAAAAAGGGAAGAAAATGACTGGTACCCCAATAAAAACGTTATAGTGGGTAAAGCAGAGTTATTACTTTTAAAGCAATCCTTTGTACCAAGGTAACTGGCATCTTTCCCCTTTTCCTATCATTTCAGCGTTGACTTCTTTTAAAAAGATATGATCATTGTATATTGAAATAACTTTTGCTTGTTTGCTTTGTATATAAAGCTTTTATTGCTTCATTCTTGCAATGACACGTTGGTGAGGTTTTAAACACCCAGCGTAGCGTTCTAATTTCAATTTTTCATAGTAAACGTATCTTATTTGTACCCAGTACTCAAATACCTGCATCAATTAGTAGTACAGGTCTTACTACATTTTTTACTGCTCTCAGTTTGTAGATTTGTTGGACTGTTACACAGTACCCGGTTTTTGTTTTCCTATATAATTTGAGCCTCATCTCATTTTTACTAGGTGATACTTTTTCAATTTTTCCTTCTCTCCCCATGTTTTTTAAGTGTTATTCTATTCACAGCTCTTCTTTTTACACTTATTCTTATGCAAATTCTGGTGTCATCTTTATATTTTGCTGCAACATTTATTTTATTTGTATCCTTTTCGAAAAATCATGTTCAAGAGCTTTGTAAAATGAGAATAGCATATTTGTATTCTCATTGACATTTTAGTATGTGTTTTAATATAGCTTTAGTTGATTGGTTCATTATGGTCACGTGTTTAGAGAGGACGTAAGTTTTAATATTATGTATAATTTCTGAGGTGAGGAGTTTCCTCGTTGCTGTTGAGCAGACAGGATGTTACAGAAATGAAAGTATCTTTTTTTTCTGTCTCTCTTTCTGTAGCCTGACCATTTTCCGTACCATTTTAAAACATAGCTCTTCTTATTTACGGTTACCTTTTTATGTTAATTCTGATGCCATTTTTATATTTTTCTGCTACATCTATTTTATTTGTATCCTTTTTCGAAAAATAATTTTTAAGAGCCACCCTAGTACTCTTTTTTGTTGCATTCCTTCATTTTGTACAGCAATTTGGAACAATAGGCAAGTAACAGGTTAAAGGGTTTCTTTCACTTTGCATTCTTCAAAAGAGTACGGCCAGCACTGTTTTAATAAGAAAACGACTTGATTTTCAGCTAATCAGATTCCCACTGCTATCTGATTTTCCTTAATGCCCCTGTTACATTATTCTGATAGGATAATAACTCTATTTTACATACCCTTGACTTGCTAAAACATTTTAAAAACAGTTATGCATCTCAGAAAGTCGTACTGGAAATACTGTATCATCAGAAACCCCACCAGAGGTTTTCTGTGGGTAAATAAACCTGAGATATTAGTTTTCTTTCGCTATTGGAACTCCTGATGAAATTACAAGTGTAATAAATAAGATATCGCTTTCTTGTGTAGCTGGGACAAGGCCACTTTTAGATGTTTCAAATTTCATTCATTGCTCTGACTTCAATTTGAACAAAGTTTATCATTAATTTTAACCAAGTTTATCCTTTTGTAGTATTTTTACCTTGCTTTTCTTTTTCGATACTTTCTTAGAAGACACCGTGATGCAATCCATAACTTCAAAATGAAAATTCAACCCAAACTAATGCTTTTAACATATCCATACCTCTGATAGATATCCCTAGCTTTTTATTGCTTTACTGTTCTGCTTGGGTTTACTCAAACCTACTCTCTGTTATCCTCTTTTACTGTAGGCTTCTTTAATAAAGCCTTAACTTCTACATACCTCAATGCTGAATTTGACTCTAAGCTACAATGCAGTGAGCTACCTTACACCTTTACACTTTAATCTATCACCCTTATTTCCTAGTAGTGCTTTTAAATGCATAACATCCAGAATTTCTTAGTGATAACTGTCATATAATTTACGTCAGTATTTTGTCTGTACTGTCCTCTTATTGAATTATGCAAAAAAATATTTAACGTTGAACAAGGTCAACGTACTTTAACGAAGTATTGCTTTCAACAGGTTCAACACGCTTGGGTTACAAAGACATACTCACCATATTTCTACTTATATGAAAAGCCCAAAGATTATGAAAAATGCAAACCGGGCCCTTGGATGAATGGAACAGATATGAGAGGTAGTGTTTTTATAAGTTTCGAGGTCAAGTCAATGCATGGAAGTAACATGGAAAACAATGCTAAAATATGTCAAAAATATTGCTGTAAAGAAGCAAGATGTGCTGCTTGGGTGTTAAGAAAGCAAGCTGATGCCACAGCAAACTGCCCCAAAGGTATGAAAACAATAAGCCTTTTCCTTTCTTGCTGAAAACTATATTCTGACTTATTACAATACCTTCAATGACACTTTGGTATAGAACTATGACAGGAGGAAAATAAGCTATACATATATATATACATATATATATACATATATATATACATATATATATACATATATATATGTATAGCAAACTTTATCCACTCAGAAAGCAATATTATGTCCGAAATCTAAAGACGTTTATCTGGTGGGCTAATGTACTTTCTCAATTTCGAAACAAGTCCAATACCATAGGTAAAAATTAGATTAGCTTATTTCTTGTTAAAAATGCCAATTAACAAATTACGTCCTGAATTTGTACAAATGAATTTATGTAAGAAAAAAATATTTCTTTGAAGCTCTGAAGACATCCCTCTTAGTGTGTGTGTGTGTGTGTATCTCTTATTCTCTCTCTCTCTCTCTCTCTCTGTCTGTCTGTCTCTCCCTCTCTCTCTCTGTCTCTCTCTGTCTCTCTCTCTCTCCCTCTCTGTCTGTCTGTCTCTCCCTCTCTCTCTGTCTCTCTCTGTCTCTCTCTCTGTCTCTCTCTCTCTCTTTCTCTCTCATTGAGAGGATTATAATCCTCTCAATCCACCAATATTATCAGCGACGCTAACACCCAATTCTGCTCAGCTGACTGAAATACTTCTTATTCCCTTTTATATATTGGGAATATTGCTCTTTACCACAAAAGGGTTACTTTGCAGTTAACAGCAGCTATTTAGAGTTCACTTACGTTTGAACGTCATAAAAGTGTAGCAACAACGACAACAACGTCAACAACAACAAAAGCCCAAAGTAAACAATTTTTACGCATATAACTTTTTCAAAGTGTATTATATGTTTCGTTGGAAAGTTGGTTCACTTAAAAAAAGCAGAGAGGTTAATTTCAGTAGATGTTGCTTGTGAACAAACAAGCAACATCTACAGCTACAGATTCCCTACATTTTTAAAGGTTTGATGCTTGAGCGCATAGTAACATTAATCGATACCACTTTCTTATGAATTTTCTTATACAGTATTCTCTCCAATTAGCGGACACCACTGGGGCAAGAGCAAGGTGTCCGCTAATTGGAAGCGTCCGCTTTTTGGAGAGTTTTGCAATGTAAGCCCCAAATTTGAAAATAGATCCGAGTTTTGTATTTAAAAGGTGTCATTTGGGTAATTAGTGGGTATCGGGTTCTTGAAAGTTCAAAAAATTTGTCCATTAATCAGATGTGTCCGCCTTTTAGGGTTCTTCAAAGTGCCAAACACTTCCATTACGGCTGAAGTTATTGGAAAGAGGTTGAATCGTGGAGGTGGCCATGGTCTGGAGACTCCGGTAATTTACCACTTTCATGGACAAGAAAAGTGAATAAGCTGGGCTGTAAAGAAGCTTGAAGCCGTAAAATGCGAAGTGGATTGCAAAGTGTCACTGTTTGAAATAAATGTTTGAACAAATATTCATTCGTCTCTATTTTTTATTCGCTGGCTCCTAACTTTTTTGTACTGTCCGCTAATTGGAAAGAAAAAAGGCCATGTTGACTATTTTGTGCAAAAATATTGTCCGTTAATTAGAGTGTCTGCTGATTAAGTGTCCGCTTTTTGGAACATTTTTTATGAGACTTTCACCAGAAAACGATCGGGGAAAAAAACTTGTCCGTTAATCAGATGTGTCCGCCTTTTAGAGTGTCCGTTAATTGGAGAGAATACTGTATCCATTTTAATAGATATACTCAGAAAAAAGCATCGTTTTTGCATGAATACGAAAATGACTTGATTTGAAAGTTTTACGTATTTAACAATCATCTGTTATGTAGTGTTTGTCGGATGATAATGAAACACGTGCAACTTTTAATTGGACAAGATATGTAGCTATTTCTCAGTTTTACTATTTCAACACTGTTTGTTAAAAATATTGAGCAACCAAAAGCATAAATATAAGCTTTCCTTTGTAAACATATATATATATATATATCCAAAAGCATGCAAATATAGTAATATCGGCATAGAAAGTTCATATTGCAGATAAACAGTTTACCATAGTCTTTTTAAAAGGGGTTAAATTTTTTAAAAATTCGATGACACAGGACCGATTAATTTATTTTAATAATCATGACTACACTGGAAATCGAAAGAATAGAAAGAAAATACAACTTTTCCTGGTTTTTTTTTTAAATTTTATTTCCACTGCTGACTTTTTTTTCATTAATTTAATAAGTATAAATTAAAAATTAAAAAGTCTTTTTACTTGACGTAAAAAATGGCTTATCAATATTAGATAAGTTTTAATACAAATTTGTTTAATGCATTGTCTACTAGAGTAGCTACAAATCATATCTGTTTATTGATTCCCGTTATCTGCTGTTTTAAGCACGATCAAGTAATAATTACTACTTCTAACTCTTTTTTTAAAGACAGCTACTGTTGCTGGTTGAAGTCAGCAATCCCTAAACTGGAACAGCATGATGATTGTGTTTCTGGTATTGTGCATAGGGAAAGTTATCGACACCCACCTTCAGGAATGCGCTCTGCAGTTCCACTTGGTGGGCTTGGCGCAGGGTCGTTTGAAATACGAGCAGATGGTAAGGCTTTTCTCCTATAGCTTTAAACTAAAATGACCTTTTACACTAGGGTATAGAAGTAAAGAAAAGTGTATCTCTGTTACCGCGAATTTTAAGGCAATCTTTTTAATTCATTATGAAAATGAAATCCCTTACGGATGGAATAGAAAAAATAAGAGAACAGGCAGGGTAAAAAGCTATGTTCGTTGTCCTAGAAAACTTGTTTTATTGGAGTTCTTTATCTGTGGACTCCACCGTATATATTTTTTTTCAGCCACACGTGTGGGCTGACCTTTTCTACAAAAATATTGTTTGACTTTGGTGAAGGAGGACATTTCGATAATTAATGGATATATTGAAATAAGCTTCAAATGCTGTAAGTACTAGAGCATGTGATTCTTCATTTGTGATGATGAGTTATCGAAACTTACTTGTAAAAGCAAAAACCTCTTCATAGAGAGTGCAGTATAAGGAGCCAGTTTGAATGAAACCAAACTGAAAATAGTTTTTTTAAAGGTAACCCACATGAAATAGTGAGAAAGTGCCTGAAAGAGTTTGAATGAAACCAAACTGAAAATAGTTTTTTTAAAGGTAACCCACATGAAATAGTGAGAAAGTGNAAAATATTGTTTGACTTTGGTGAAGGAGGACATTTCGATAATTAATGGATATATTGAAATAAGCTTCAAATGCTGTAAGTACTAGAGCATGTGATTCTTCATTTGTGATGATGAGTTATCGAAACTTACTTGTAAAAGCAAAAACCTCTTCATAGAGAGTGCAGTATAAGGAGCCAGTTTGAATGAAACCAAACTGAAAATAGTTTTTTTAAAGGTAACCCACATGAAATAGTGAGAAAGTGCCTGAAAGAGTTTGAATGAAACCAAACTGAAAATAGTTTTTTTAAAGGTAACCCACATGAAATAGTGAGAAAGTGCCTAAACCAAGGTATATAGACAGTTCTAAAAATAAAAGAGAAAACGGAGCAAGTGGGACAATAGAAAAGAGGGGTAATAGTAATACAGGAATCGATAAATGTATAGTAGGAGGAGAAAGAGAGAGAGAAAGAGAGAAGGGGAAGAAAAGGAGGGAGGGGGAGAAAAACGGACGGACGGTTGAAAGCGATTCACAGACCGACTAAAGAAAAGCTATCTACATCCATACTTTGACATATTTTGTGTTTAACTTAATATCAATAATATCAATGTTGTTGCTATTGTCAATGCATTGCCTCAAGAACAACATTATAAATGAAATGCAATTTTTCTGCCACTGTTGGGAAATTGTATGAAATCGTGTTTTTAAGAGTGAACACATTTGTTTGGATCTCTTTTCCCAAAACATAAAACCAATTTTGACAATTTTTTTTTACTCTCGCTTTTCCTTAGTAGCGTGCGCTGCAATAAGATTTGTTACTTTTTTTCAGGTACATTTCACGAGTGGACCTTAGAGAACCAATCCCCTGGAGGTTCAGCTAAACTTGGCAAAACTGCTCTTGATATGACTTTGCTTGGTATCCGAGTGAAAAGAGGGAAAAAAGCGAAGACAGCAGCCGTTCGCACTCATGCACCACATGGTTTTAACAGCATGGAAAAGGTTTCATACCGGGGATCTTATCCAGTATCAAGATTTGATCTTGGTAATTAGTTGTGGGGTTTTTTTGTGCTCATTCCCCTGTTAAAAGTAATTGTAAGAAGACAACCAATAAGAATGTTTATTATCGACTGCTATTTTATTACATTGCTTTCCGTTTCTATCCTGCCCTTCTTGATACTAAAAACAACAAAAATAAGTTGTTTACATTATATTTCTTGTAATGGCAGTAAACACATTAAGGTGGGTGCTATTTACCGATCCTCATGCAGCCCTACGGTACCTCATGATGGATGGACATGAAATCCACAATTATATGCAAAATATTTGTAGCCCTTTTCTTGGGTGTAACTCTTCAATTATTCTTCTATTATTGGATTTTGTTGTCCCTGCGCCAAACCTGATTCTGACCATAAGCAGCAGCATAAGCATTGTCATTGTAATCATCATCATTATTATTATTATCTTCATTTTGGATTTTGCACAGGCTGTTCTTTTTTTGCCGAATAACACCTGGGCGAGCAACAACTAGCAGTCAATGGCCAAGAGGTTTCTTTCACCTTACATCTCCAATACTTTTCAAAGTATCCTGGCTGTTTCCAACAATGCTGTTTTTCTGTACCGCTCCATCACCCACTTCGATATCTAGTTTTTCCATCCATCCATTGAAATCTTTGCTTACGCATCCCACAGCACCTGTTACGACTAGCACTTTTCTCAACGAGCAGAGCCTTATCAATTCCCTTTTTAGGTTTTGGTATTTTTCAACTTTCTCATTTTCTTTGTCATGCACCCTATTATCTCCTGGTACCACAACATCAATGATTATGCACGACTTCGTCTTCTTCTCTACCAATACCAAATCAGGTCTTCTAGCCTCAATTACATTGTCGCACTGGATATTCATGTCCTACAATAATTTCACTTCATCGTTTTCTTCTTTTGTGCTCCCTCTGGGCAATGTTCGTACCATTTTTCCTTCCTATCAAGTCCATGCTTTTCGCACAACGTCCAATGAATTAGCTTGGCAATATTGTCATGCCTTCTTTTGTGCTCCCACTGGGCTAGTTTTTTGCACTCGCATATTAGATGTTGTACAGTCTCCCCATTTCCCCCGCACATCCTACACAGTGGACTTTCACCGGGAAGCAAGGTCCAGGTAGCTCAGCGATAGAGCATCTGAACAGTACACAGAAGGTCGATGGTTTGGACAGCTTTACTTCTCAAAATTTTTGGCATTTAATACCATTACATTATCATCACCATTATTACGAAAAAATATCTTAGGATTTTCTCCCACGAATGTGACATCAATTAGTACAAATTGGCTGGCAAACATTCTGTTGTGATTAATATCGTTTGCCTATTAAACATAACTTTATAAGAGCTCTTTCTATACTACCTCCGTGCCAAATATTTAATCAAAAATAGAATCAAATTCTGGTTGCAGGCTTTAAATCTTTATGAGGATTACTATATCAAATAAACCTCACTATGGCGATTGCACAATCTGACATTACTTGAATTCTACACTTTTTTGGCAAGATTTTGTAAGTTTTTCCCCCAAATCAATCAAGGTGTAGTTCTGTTTTTTTGGTATTTTTCCTGGTGATAAGGGTTCAAAATAATGTCATTGTTGCGGACGCTTACACTAGTTGAAAACAAAATTGCACTCATTGTTATGATGTTGCTGTTTTGTCGGTTGGATTACTCTTCTTTTTTTTTAGATTTGCTTTGTTTCCTCGTAGTATTGGCTTCACGTGTTAGTAATTTGTAATTTAAGGTTTACTCTGTGATATGCTGTGGGGATTTTCTTTCGACCAATGTGTCTTTGATGGTTCCTGATTTCCGGTTTTCCTCATTGCTTTTTTGTGGTCCCTTGTGATTCCAGTCAGAATCTTGATCAAGTCTCCTGCAGTGTGACAGAAAATATAACAAAGATATTTAAAGTTTCATACGTTTGTGCATTTTGATATCAAAAGTTGAATTTTAAGAAAATTCCGTAGAATATTTTAATACCATAATAATAATGGTCAGAGCAAATAGCAAGGATCTTCACACCATTTTGTTGTTTTCATTCTTGTTTTTGGAAGAACATTGCTAAATTTTCCCACTGAATAATAGAACCTCGTTGTCAAAGAGAGACGGAGAAAGGACCTAACTTGTCCTCTATTTTTCACCAACAAACAAGCAGGAAGGACCCTTGTTCGTCTCAATGCGAATCTTCCTCTATAACCTTAATAGGTTGTTTAAAATTGTTGGAATTGTATTTCTAGTGTACGATTTTAATCACAAAAATTGTAGGTATTAGAAACTCAAATTTAGCGATTTTATGGACTTGGTACTACAGTTAACCCATTAACTCTCCTAAACTGTTTTAATTTAACAAATGTTAATTTTAGACTTCTTGAAAGTGGATAACCTTCACTTAATTCACTCTTTTTTCTCTTTTATAAAAGGGTCAAAATGTTGACTTATTTCAGATATAGATAAATGTTTTTAGCGTATCTGGTGTTTTCTTCATGTTTTTCTCTATATGGGAAGTTCAGCTTAATAGCAAGATTCATTGTTTCCTATTTTAGAAATGCAGAAAATCAAAGATATTAACTTTACGCTTTATGCCTATTCCGTTCTTCATCCACGTGATCCAATAGCTTCTGCTACCCCTGCAGTTGCATTTTCTCTAGATATTACTAACGTTGGCCTTGAACCCGCCAACATTTCTCTTTTTCTGAACGTTCCTTTTGGTTATAACGATGACACAATCAGACGTGGAGGTAATTACGCTGAAGTGGCTTTTACTCGTTTGGTATCAGCAACCGATTGTCAAAGAGCATGCGCAAAACAACCAAAATGCATGTCTTGGACCACTAATGGACCATATTCCTGTATGCTAAAAGACACAATTCCAATGCATGCCTATGAATTCGGAATAATATCTGGTGTGAAAGGAGACTGGAAACTAAAGGATAATATGTTGAATTGCAAGCGTCCTGGAGATTTATCTCAAAGTGGTGACTTGACCATATTCCCAGTGGAAGAAGGCTCTTCCAGGGCATCTTTTGTAACAACTGATGATATTGAAAAAACCTGGAAGAAATTTGAAAAGACTGGTAAGTAAGTCAAGTTGTTAACTTCAAAATTTGAAAAAGACATTAATTAATTTAAGACTAAATATCCAATGAAAAGGTATTTTTATCATTAAAAATGTTTTGGAAAAGGAAGAGAGTGTATGAAGAAACTTTTTACTGCGAATGTATTCTTTTTTTCCAATCAAAATAAAAACTTTTTTATTCTTACAATTCTCTCTGTTGTTTAATGAATCACCGTATTATTTCCCTTCCAAACCTGTTATCTATATGAAATAAATCTGCATCAATAGTATTATGCATAACTGAGACAGAAACGGACATAGATACGAAGAAGCAGTGGAATATATTCTATCCCACTGTACTACACACAGCAGCCAAAGAAATATGAAATAAAACTCCATTGCCTACCAGCTGTGATGCAAAATTAACTAGGCCTAGAAAAATAATCTGTCCCTTAAAATACAAGGTTAGTTGTATGTAGCAGAAGAGCCAATTAATACTTTAGAATAACTGCTTCTTACAGATATGCAGCACAGTTTTGTTAGTCAATAAGAACGGTACAAATATGAATACAAAATCTTACACAAAAAATAATTTTCTCCATTTTTTTAAAACCAAAAATCGTGCAAATTGTTTTATTACATAAAACATCAAAAAGGATAACGTACTTTGTAATTGCTATTGAATCGTAGACCTGTTATAAGGGAAAGAGAAAACAGGCTTGAACATGAATTGCCTTGTTGTCGTCCAACAGTTTTTATACCCACTCTCCTAAGCCATAAAAGAAAATAATTGTTCATTTAGTTTAATTATTTTAAACATTTCGATCCTATATTTTGTATATATGTATATATTGTATGTATATACATTTATATATGCATTTAAATGTATATGTTTATGTTTATGTGTGTGTATGAGTGTATTATAGGGAAAAGTATTTTCACACCATCAAGCTATACCTTTTGTGTCTACCTCTATATTATAGCTTCTTTTTCATTTGCTCAGTTTATCAACAGAAAAACCTAAGAACCCTTTTCTCCTGTCCCTTCAGTCTTTGCAAAGGAAGAAATGTAGAAACGTCCACTGCCATTTTCGAAGTCATCAAAAGATAATTTGCAATCAATCAAATTTAAAAAAACACACAGTTGTGACAAAGAAAAATATTTTTATAACAAATAAAAAAGGAAAATACATCTGTAGAAAAGCCCTGCAGAATATTTACGGTACAAGCACTCTTGACTGTCAGTTATGCTTTTTTTTCGTGTGATGTCTGAGCGTACATGTGTATACATAATCATATATCTTTATATTTATACTGTCATTGCTTTTGTGTGTAAGATAAAAAGCTAGCGACCTTTTGTCATGTATTTTTAATTCACCCTCTGAATTGACTCATTTGACCTGATACCAATAATGTACAATAAAGTACACATTGTTTGGAATGTATGATCATATAAAATTAGAATATTATACATAACAACTAACTGGCGTCGGTTGATACTTTTCCTTTTTCTTTATTTTGCAAAAGGGGTACTTTCTAATGGTACTATTAATGTCACTGCCTTAAATGGAGCAGCGTCTTTGACAAGAACATTCAAACCTGGAGAAAGTGGACTACTTACCATCATTATGGCCTGGCATTTTCCTAACCGAGACTTAACGGACGAGAGAATCGGAAATTTCTACAACACTCTCTTTCCCTCAAGCGTAGAAGTTGCACAACACATGAAAGATGATCTTATCAATTCAACTCAAGACATTATAAAGATGCAAGAAGCTATCATTACTCCTAAATCTACACATTTATCCAGCAAGGTATAGTGTTTGAATTGCATCCATATGTCAAAAATTTTAAGACAAAATTCGTCAATAGTGTGAAATATATTTCGAAATCCCCTTGTTACCAATGCCAGCTGAAAACTTTTTGTCTAAGATATCACACGTTCCAGCACAATCCTTCTGATCAGACGATATAGAATACATAAAACGTTCTTTAAATGATGCAAAGTTCAGAGTTAAAGTCTTTCCTAAATTAATGTTTAGTGTTATTATTCTTTAAAAGTGGAAACTAACTTGTTTCTTTGTACCATTTACTTGAAATATGAACTTTTGATGTACTATCATAACATACTCCGGGGAATAATTATCACCAGGGACCGTGAGCAAAGTAAATGGTATAAGGACTTGACAGAAAAATAACAATGTGGAAAATAGCACAAGTATTAACAAGAAGTGTACTTTTAGTATTGCGTAAAGAAGACATACGGTTCAAAGACAGAGCAGTTGTTACAACGACAAAATTATTACTATAAACAGCAATTTCTTTGCAATAGGTAAGACAACAAAAGATATATTACAAACCTAACGATGAAGCAAGTATATTACATCACGATGTCAGATTATTTATTTTTGCTATGAAGTACAGTTATTCAATCTTTACCAGTAAAAGCTGAAAAAGGAGTATAAAGTGAAAGGATATTACAGTCATGAGAAAGAACAAAGAAAAAAAACGATAAGAAAACTTGATCTGGTATTCCAACATTCAGAGACCCCAACCACTTTGAGCATTAGTACAAGTTGCTTAAAGAACATGAATCCCTGGCTTTTTTGGTTTGCAATAACATGAGATTTTTATATTTGCTTGGAAGAACATTAGTGGCCAACTAATATTAGAGATTCTACAGCAAATAACGAGGTAAATAGAATTACATAGAGGTTCAATTAGGAAATAAGATAGAGAAATCTATCAACAAGTTATTTTGGCCACGAGTTTCCTTACTACCTTTAAGTTTGAGAGGAGGCAATGAAGCTGAAATTGGAAGTATATGATTTGATGCACTTTGGTGAAGATAAGATTTAACCTACTGACATAAGCATGCATACAATTGAATACTTTTTTTGTTTCACACCCTTTCCAGGTTCATAAAGCAGAAAAAACATGCGAGCCCTTTCAAGAAGGCATATATACAGTACCAGATTGTCTCCAAGACATTCTACTAAACAGTTTAAGTTTTTTCCGATCAGGCATGTGGACGGAAAATGGTCGTTGGAGGCAATGGGAAGCACTTGACTGTGTCAATATAGATCCTGTCCATGTTGACTTGCATCGAATTCTTCCATACATGATACTTTATCCAGGTAGGTGTTTTATTTCCATGGGAATTCCTCTTTTGAAAGCTCTTTTTCATTGTTATTGTATTCTACCCCCTCCACGTGTAGGGAATTCACTGCTGGGGGAAGAATTTAAAAACAACTTCCCCCAGAGTTTTGTGAGATTCTAAAGTTATGTTCTGTCAGCGAAATCTAAACCCGGAACCTTATGGCTAAAGTATTTCTGCACTTGCTACTATGTTGGGACTCCTCATTTTATCCTTAAAAGAAAAGCAAATTGCTGTTCTATTTCTTCAGGCATGTCTCCAGGAAATGCAAGACAAATTTCCCTCACATAGTCAATAGACTGAAAAGTATTTTAAACATTATAAAATATATTCCTAAAAATTTTGGAATAGCTCAGTCTGAATGATCTTGCCAACACCAAAAAATCTTGAAAGAGCCCTTTCCCATTTTGAAAACGTATAGACATCCATATGACACCTCTCGTATTATATTATAACATTTACATAATTAGTTTGCCTTTTGACAAAGTGTAAAAAAATGCTACTGTAGCTGTTCAATTTTTAGATTTTCTGTAAACAAAAAGATAAACAATTGGCTGGTAGAAGTTATAACAAGGAAAGTTTTATCGCAGATCACTGTTCACCAAACATTCATTTAAGCCATTACAGGCTATTTTATTTGAGAATTTTGGCTGTTTTGAATCAACACCTGATGTTTTAATGTGTTCAAAAAAATTTGTATCACATTTAAGATCAAAAGGCAAACTTTTTTTCTTGTAGATTTAGCCAAAAATGTCATGTATGCATGGGCTGATCATCAGTTAATAAATGGGATGATTCAAGAGTCTCTTGCCTCTGGTTGTCTGGATGAAACTGCTAGAGATGGTAAATATATAATGAAAACAACTTTAATGATATAATTTTATTGTTTGATACCATTAAGTTTGTTTTTTTTGTTGCAGAATTATGTACTATGTCACTTTCCCCTTTTACTGTGAGATAGTCGGGGAAAAGTAAGATAAATAGCCACTTCTTTTCTAAATTCCATATTTAATGTTTTAATTAGCTCCCCAGCTACATATATGTTTCTAAGTTCAGAACTGTTAAATAGTGTTTTTGATAAAAATGGGTAAGTTCTACTCCAACGTACCTTCCTAGAAAAAACAAATAGAAAGAAGTACACTAGAAGTGGTGTCTTTCAAGACCAATTTTATTACTCTTTCTTTAAACTGGGATATACAGATAGGATGTACGGATAATATGGATACTACTCAGGTTTGAAACAATCTTGTTTCCTAATTTTTTGTGTAAAATTGGAGTTCATTTGTAATTTATAAGACTGACAGTATGGGGCTTTTCACGAAATTTGACACTAAAAGTAAACCCTTGGAATTAGAATACAACTAAGCATACGACAAGATCGTTACATTATGTTTGAGGGGTGTTGGAAACAGCAATTTGCCAAATAAAAGGCACTCACTGCAATTGATACTAATTTTTTTTCCAACTTAGTTGGTATGAGTACCTGCGAGAGTGAAACGAAAAGTGCTCATGACGGTGGTACGACCTGGAATAATGCATGGCACAGAGACTGTTTGGATATTGCATATCATAGAGAGGAACTGGACGTTGCAAACACGAGAATGCTCCGATCGCTACTCGGGTACGCAGAAAGGGACATGATCAGAAAGGAGTCGATGAGGACAGCATTTATGGTTGTCGACTTGTCAGAAGATGAGAGAGGCAAGGCTGAGATAGTATTGACATGTGAAACGGACGAAAAAAGATTATGTTGAAAGGAAGGTTATGGGAATGAGAAATAAAAGTACAAGTTAGTGAGCAAGACCGAAACAACGGTGGACAGTTAACATTTAAAAATACACCACGACTATAAGACCTCAGAATGTAGAGGTCAAAAATGATACCGACTGGATGAAACGTATTTGCTCTTGAAATCCCTGAAAACAGAGACCACCCAAGAGAAAAAATAAGTGAGTATTCGTATGAAATATGTATTCATTTTCCCTGTAGCTAAGCTCGTATGCATTATACTATTCTTCTAATATAATTGTGGTGTACCATACTGTACTTCCATCTCCAAATGGATTTTAAATCAAAAGGCCTTTTATCAAATAACTTGACCCTTTAATATCGATATTTACATTCCTTACCAAAAATTGTTTACTTCCACAAAATTTCAAAATTATTGACTAATAGGTGCAACAGTTTTTTACCTTAACTTATCTCAATTACATGAGGTTTTTATACACAAAATCTTTGAGGTTTTAATTTTCTTCAACCATGTACCAAATGAAAAAAATAATCACTGAAGTTAGAAATTCCACATTAAATATGACCTTGTTTGTATTAAACCATTAAACATTAAAATAAGAAAGTAGATTTTATTTTCAAAAGGGGTCAGGCCCTCCTTTAGTTTTTTTATAATTGCAAAGGTCTTTAAAGCTTAAAGTATTAATTTTTTCTTTCATCTCCACATACTATTTAAAGCTGTTCTCAGATATTACTTGCTTCAGTTTCCATTGCACCAATACCATGATACTTTTCCGTAGAGAATAAAAATTAGTGAGAATACAGCCTCATACTCATAATCCATCTTTCTATCTACTCTTGTACCTGCTACAGTTACTCTTACTCCTTTACCAACTACAATTACCCTTGTTGGCTTCCTTGTTATCAACAATGTGTATGAATTGGATGCCCAAATTGCTTTTTATTTAGAGAAAAGTTCATCCCACTTGGTGGGCTGGATTAGCGAAGAAATTTGACCAGTGCGTCTTCATTTGAAAAAAAAGAATCTCATAACCCAATCTCAGATTTTGGCTCACTTTCAGAGAACTTATTTTCTACAGGTGAAGTCTCACATTTTGAGCCCTACCATTTGGACTATCAGGAAAATTTGTGTTCGTATTCAACAACTGTTAAGACATTCTGATAGACGTACAACAACTGGTCTATTAAATAGATTTTTACAGAATGTTCCCACTGTGCATTCTTCTGAACATAAGTAGGATTATTCTTAAAATAGTTTACGCTTTATCTTATTATGGACTACCGCACAATGTCACAGTACTCTTGATACGTACACAAAAATGAACGAAAATAGTAAATCATCATCATTATTATTACCATCGTCGTCATCGTCATCAAGTTTCCCGTTTATCTCTCGATATTTTGATGTGGCCAGTGTCAGGAGTAATATTTTATCCTTCTTCTGGGTCATTGTAGCTCAATCTTGCCGGTATAGTGTAGCTGAGAAAACCATTAGGATATGCAAGTATTTATCGTCCCCCGTAGCGTTCATAATTGACCTTCCATGAAACTCAGCAGTGCGTACTTTCACATAGCGATATAATTCCCTAATTTTAGGTCTTGACAGCTATATGTATTTTACATGGTTAAAAGAAATATCTAAGCAGAAGGCCGTCGACGTCTCTACCATACCTGTGTTGTCATAGAGCAATTAAAAAGGACAATATTTAACGGACATGTGTATCAAAACCAGCAAGATGTTTAAGATTTCCAGACATCTGTTTCACAATTAATACTAATCTGACACAAATTTGCTGTAATTAAGAAATAAAAAAGGCTTATGGCATTTCAGGCACCTACTGCCATTAAGTAGCCATCAAGATATCAATCCCTATCACCCTGAGTCTGTTGTTGACCACAAAAAGGTTTAGTTTCACTCTCAAAAAATCCCGCCTTGAATTAGTTATTACAGAAATCGTTACGAATTTTGGGCTTAACTATTTTTCAATGCTTATAAAGTTTATTTCATTGGCAGAACCAGAAAGCTGGGGGGGGAAAGCAATTTTCTCCCTCCCATAAAAACAAATATACTTTGCACTATTTTCAGTGACTTCAAGCTTGACTGCTTCGAAAATATCGTCATTTGAAAACCCTATATAAAACTATATATATAAACCACAACTATCACTGGCATTAACACTATGATAATTACATCTGCAAACGAGGTTGTGTTTTTATCTGCTTTTGTCCGTTTGTCTGTTTGTGTGTCTGTTTGTGTGTCTTTGTGCAAAATAACTTTAAACGTAATGAACGGATTTGGATGAAATTTTTAGGAAACATTGACAGTAACACAACTAAAACTGGTTACATTTTGCTGTTGATTCCGATCACCGTTTGAATTTGTTTGAATTTGTGCAGAATTGTACTTTTTGCACAGAGTTGTGCTTTTTTAAAGGTCCAACAATGGACATGGGAATCTGATTAACGCTGAATGAGCTTAAATGGGAACAAATTGATTGTCTTATCGGATTTCCTTTTAATATTTTTGAGAGTTAAAAGTCGATTGTTTCTTTTCTTCGGTGCTTCCGAAGTCAAAACGATATTTGCTGTGGTTATCAGATGAAAAATTTAACGCTTCGAAAACCATAGTTGACACGATCTAGTTTTTTCATAAGATTTTTCTGTGTTTTTAGAAACAGTATCAAAAGAAGCACCAGATTCTCAATAAATTTGGCCGTTCCATTTATATGAATGCAGGACTACAATGGTCACCAAAAAATGTAGCTGCTTGGGAAATAGTTGAACATAGTGCCTTTCTAGTTTATTTTGAAATTGCTCTCAGTCAACCCAGCTACAAACACCAAGTCTTTTTCTACGAAAAACCGGGAAAACATTGCTTAAATCAATCATGCTAGCTAAATGTTTTTTGACAATATTACATACCCATACATTATTTTCGGATTTCCTAGATTTAAATGTTATTGCTGATGAGTTCATTTCTAAATATCAACTCAAAGGACTCGTCTATGGTAGTTAAAAAAACACTTGGATAGGAATTAGCATGATTGCATAATTCCACGGTTTTCTTGAAATATTCACTACATTGTTGTTTTGGAGTGCGAGGATCGCTGACTCAGCAAATTTTTCTCTGAGGGTCATTTGATACTTAAGTGGTTCTTAGCAGACTTGGTTTGGTGCTTAAGTGTCGCTGGGCAAAAATTTCCAGAGACACACACAAACATTAGTCTGGTAACATTGTCCATGATATTCTATTAACTAGCTCGCTAACATGACTGTCTACTTATGTAATTTCATTGGTTGCTGTTCATTAATTAGACGTTTCTGTAAACGTTTATTTTATTTTGTAACTGAGAATTTGACTTTAAGGATAATGTTTAGGTGTCCTTAAGAAAATTCCTGAACTTCAGCCTTGTGGTACTTTTAGAACTAGCATTTACTTGTGATCACATTACTGTTTCTCTTTTGAGAAAAATAAGCTTTCCATTTCGTGTTAAGAAGCCAACAAAATTCAAGAAAATTGGTTTACACAGTCCACAATATTAAAAATATTAAAAACAGTTAAGTATTAAATGAATATGTATAACAGAAAGATAAAATGTATCAAGTCTTAATACAACTAAAACGCAAATAGATCGTTCTATGGCATAAGTTCCATGGCAAATAGTATGGTGTCATCAATTTATCTACTTTTTAGAGGGAATGAATTGTACAAACTACCTCCAATAAAAAAGAACCATCTTTTTTTCTGTTTCTAATTTTTCTCTAGGCAGTTTGACAAGATGACTCTTTTTCCCGGTATTGTTCTCATGATAAGAAATTCTCAAATAAGCATTGAAAAGATATGTGATATTCCAGTATAGAAGCTGACACATGGTTACTGCTCAGTTGGTTGATAATGACGTCCTTACACTACTCAAGTAATTGTTTATAGGGGAGTGGGTGAAAAAGATTATATAGAGCAAGAAAAATAGGTACAAGGTTCTTTGTTTGTTGTTGATAAATAAAGCTGATGCTTGAAATACTTTTCAGATGAAAGGCTATCAGCAGTCCTCATCAATGTTCTGAATGTTAGATCAGAACAAACTATCTTATTGTAGAAGCTGGCTAAAAAGGGAAAGAATAATGTTTCCCTATTTCTAAACTATATCAGTAAAAATCACTAATCCTATATAGTTAAAGCACCAAATTGGGATTTTGTAATTATTTTTTAAAAGTACTGAAAGTTAAGGTAACTTATTTGTTAACGAGCAAAATTATTTTTCTCATTAGGGATAGCTGGGGGCAGGTCAATGGCTGACGTCAATTCTGGATTTATTGTCCAGGCATACCTCATCTATATCTGGACCAATGACACAGAGTTTTTCAATAAAATTTATCCAGCGGCAAGACGAGCTACAGGGTGGTTAATTAAAGATTCTACTCACGGTAAAGCTTTGTGATCAGTTACTTTAATTTCAACCAAACGGAAGTTTAAGACATGAATCTGTTTTTCTAAGCTGTTTATTTCTCTCTGTATCTGTACATTACTGTTTTGCTATCTATAAGCAATTGTATTACAGATATACATACATACAGAGATATAAATTGTGCCAATATACCTTTTCTGAGAACATCAAATGTTTGCTGATTTTAAGTATAAGTACAGGTATGTTTAAAAACCCATCGACTCAAATCAAATAGGTAAATGAAAATTTTATGGGCAAGTAAACGACAGAGTACCACAGACTTATCTACTACTAAGGCAGAATATGTAACAGCAATTATGCCACACAGTAGGCAGTTTTGATGAGGAATTTATTAAATGATTTGAGTTTTGACCAGTCTACTTGTACTCTTCTTTATGAAGAGTTGTATCTCATTATCCAGGAATCCTAAATGTCATGGTGGAAGTAATCAAATAGATATTAAACACCATTATATTAAAGATGCAGATAAATCTGGACACAAAGAGTTAGTGTATTGTCCATCAAATGAAATGGTTGCAGATATCCAAATAAAGCAATTGCACAACAAAACGTTTGAACACTTGAGATCACGATTACATTTTACCGGTTTATATAGATAAAATAAGTCTTAATGTTATTAAGTTGTATTAAAATTGAAAGGCAACCATTGCATGCTTATGACTTAAATCACAAGTGTCAGAAGGATCAGATGTTACAAGAAATTGTATCTCAGGGTTTTTTGTATAGATATAAGAGATATAGCGGTACTAGGAGGTCGGATGGTTTATATCATGTTTGTATAAGATATTTCTATATCACTGAATTCTGCGCAACTGAACAAAATCTATCAGTGCTTACTTCGATTTGACTTTTTCCTTCAGATAGGGTTGGGAGATATTTAAAGCTTAATTTCCAGGAAACCACGTTAGGTTAACATAACTTTGGAGAAATATGGTCAAAGATCGTCTTTCTGAATAATGGATACATATATTTGTATTTATAGAACTTAATGTTAGATAAATGCAGAATATAGTCAAAAGAAATATAATAAATAAGGTTATTGACATTTCTTTTCTTATTTAATTTTACTGCAATAGTTTGTTAACAATAATGATTAAGACAACTCTCNGTTTGTATAAGATATTTCTATATCATGTTTGTATAAGATATTTCTATATCACTGAATTCTGCGCAACTGAGCAAAATCTATCAGTGCTTACTTCGATTTGACTTTTTCATTCAGATAGGGTTGGGAGATATTTAAAGCTTAATTTCCAGGAAACCACGTTAGGTTAACATAACTTTGGAGAAATATGGTCAAAGATCGTCTTTCTGAATAATGGATACATATATTTGTATTTATAGAACTTAATGTTAGATAAATGCAGAATATAGTCAAAAGAAATATAATAAATAAGGTTATTGACATTTCTTTTCTTATTTAATTTTACTGCAATAGTTTGTTAACAATAATGATTAAGACAACTCTCTGCTATTACCTGGCTACGGTTCAAATACAAGAATTTGTTACTTATGATAGATAACAATGGTATTTTTGCACTTAGCAGATGGCACCAAGAATGAACGTTCCCTTTTTCTTGTTTTAGTTGTCGCCATTGTTAATAGGGTTATTTCTTTACTGTCATTAAAAAAAGATAAATTTCAAAAAATTAAAAATACAGATATTGTTTTTATTGTTAGTGTTACGATGATAATTAATAATTGCTAATAGTATCAGCGGTAGCATTATTATTATTATCGTTGGTAGCAATGGTAAGAGTAGTAGTGCCAGCAGCAGCGTAGTAGTAGTAGTAGTAGTAGTAGTACTGGTAATAGAAGTAGTAGTAGCAGTAACAGTAGTAGTAGTTGTAGTAGTAAAAGTAGTAGTACCAGTATTAGTATTAGCAGTAGTAGTAGTAGCAGTAGTAGCAGTACCGGCAGTAGACGTATCGGTAGTAGTACCGGTAGTAGTAGTACCACTACGTTAAGGTGTTGCTAATCTCTTTAGTTTGATAGAATACTGAAGGAAATTTGATTCCTGATTTCTTTTCAAAATATATATTTGTATTTCTACTCCCAGTTATGGATGAATGAAGAGGTAATTATGTATTATTTAGATCCCATATAATTTGATTCAATGCGTCTATCCCATCGTTTTCATCTGTGATATCTCATACCTTACTGATACACTTACAATCTGTATCCAATATTTGCACACTTGTTTGATTGAAAAGATTAAAACAGGTTTTTTTATCTGTTACAGGAACTGGTCTTCCCTATCGTAAACCAGACACTTATGATCTCTTTGACTTAGACAAGTTTGATCACTGCGCATACAATAGTGTTGTATTTCTTTTGGCAATGAGAACAGCCCAAGAGATGGCAAAGCTACAAAACGATGCCAAGCTTCTTGCAGACGCAACTGCTGCGTTTGAAAAAGCTCGAATGTTATTCGATATTGAAATGTGGGATGACAAAGAATTGTTTTATCATGCTTGGTTCGATGCTGAATGGGGATCTCCTGGTTGGCTAATGTCGGATACATTTTACGGTCAGGTATGGGCCTACACATTGGGACTTGGTGATCTTGTCGACCAAGACAAGATAAAGAAGCATTTACTGAGAGAAAGAGAAAGGAATGACTCGCCATATGGCTTAAAGGTATTGTGCCTAACACAAATGTCTAATGATCTTGTGATAAGTAATTTTTTTCTATTCCAAAATAAAGCTTTTGCAAATCCATTTTTACAAAATTTAGTAAGGGAGGTCTGTAACTTCAAAATATAGCCAAAGGAGGGGCAAGAGGAAAGTATTATTAGGGATAATATGATTCCCTCTTGCTGGAAACAGCTCTTTCTGCTGAACCAAAGAATAACGGTTTCAAGGAGATTTTGCCCCAAGACCAATCTGTCTGTCCACCCAATAAATAAACGAGCAACTTAGCCATTTAAGTAATAATTATGTGCTTGGCAAAATATGCATGCATATCTTAAAACTATGGGTTGCTCGACGACATGAGAGAACAAGACAAATCTCACAGATCTTGATTTTGCAGATACTGTTATATACTTTTGGTGGGGTGGAATAGTCAAATAAGTTAGAAAAATGTAGACAAGAGCAGAGTACTGTTTACCAAAGACAAGAGATGTCCTTCAATAGCAGTGAAAGGTAACTGGAAAAGTTTGCATACCAAGACAGTTCCGTAACCAACAATCCTTGGATCGAATCACGTGATTGACCACTTTGGCAGAAGTTGGGCGACCTTCAGGTCAATGGCACTCATATGGAAGTCAAAACAGGTCAACAGGAAGATTAAGATCCAACTATGCATACTTGATTCTTGGAGCTAAGAAAACTTTTCGGTCACAGATACTTTTCCCTTCTTTGTAAAAATATGTTTTTCCCTAATATATAAAAACAACCTCAGATAATCTTTTGTATACCTGATCCTTTATTTCTTGTGCTTAGACATATTGGGGAGATGGAAATTAGCTATATATAGTATAGTATGAGGTTTAGCGTACAAAAATGCTTTTATGTAAACAAAAATAATCGGTTAGAAGAGATGTGTCTCTCTTCTAGTACAAAGTGCTTTTTTCTTACACCCTTTTCCTAATACACATTTGCTTAATTGACAATATTTTTTTAAAATGCGACTGTTGTTCTAAGGAATAGGTACTTTTAACACTAGTCTGTCTTCTTTGATATTGCTTTAACATTAACTTCACCCTGAGACATCTGGAAAACGATCCTAATGCATAGAAAAACTTGACCAATTTGATTTGTAGTGTCGCACAAGGTGAACAATGATACAGTTGTAAATCGAATGCGCATTGTGAGTGACTAACTTCATTGGCATTGTTTTAAGTCTATTTTGTTTCAATACTTTTTTTTGAGATATCTCCCTTTGTCTTCACAACTCATTGTAGATTTCGTAATTGTTTTTTAGAAAGATCCTGGCCTTTTTTTCAAGAATCGATTATATATACAAGTTCGATTTTCGTACCTTACAGTATTCCTGTAAACTGAAAAAGAAAGCGGGGGGGGGAGAGGAGAGGGGCTATAATGATATTCCAATGATGGTATTGCCCGGAGACATTACTGAGATGAGAGGCTTTTAACATCAGTAAGGATAAAAGCCTTTTGGTCGAGATCGACCAACTCTACATCTAACAAATTACATCACTTAGACACGATGACGGATTAATACCTTTGCTGAAAAAATGAGAATAAAGTGCTTGAGAACATTCAGTGTCACCCCAATATTTCTTTTAATGACGCCTAGAGCCAAACCCAATTTTCATATTTTCCGTTCTTAATTTATCCGATCAGACTGAGCTCATTTTGGCCAAAGTCCATTTATAACACAAAAATACAATTAGTCAAACTCTTGAATCCATTTATTGGACCAACAAATGACTCTGGTGACTTACTTTGGTCAATACCTCGCTTACAAACAGTTTTTACTTTCTTATAATTCTTTCTTGTGTAAAATTTTATTTATTTTCCTTGCTGAGCATTTGTATATACACGAGCTTTTCACATCCCAACTACCAGATAATATAATTTTTATTGATACTCTTTCAAGGGTTTTATTAATGACTTTTATCTCTATTTGGTTCTGATTAAATGTGATGCACAAAAAAGGACTAGTTTTGCCAAGTTTATTTGCCCTAAAGGTCTGTCGTGGCCACTAACTCGAATTATAATACCAGAAATTATACATGTTACTCTGAGCTTACTCATGAGTACTATTTTTCTTTTATTGTAATTTTACAGTGGATAACGAATTAATCTTCCATGTAAATTTGTTCCTGGAGATTTATAGCCCCGTTGTTAATACTTTTTGAGATTTTCAAAACTGTTTCTAAAAATGACAGGCAACCTGTTCATTTACTTGAGGCTAGTACATAACTTATAAGGTATTGTACCTTGGATGAATAGCTTATTTTATCTTTAGTTTTAGTTTGATTCATTAGTACAAGTTGGGGTTTTTTCAAAGGTTTCTTTAGTCTAACCTTGAAGTTTCAGGTTCAAAATGCAGTTTTCAAGTTAAACTGAAAAGTGGTCTTGGAGGATGGTAATTTTCCTCTCTGTCTGCCATAATATCAGGTTATCACAATCTAACTATCATTCAAGATTTTGAGACACATTTGAGAAGTTTGAAGCAACTATACTCTCTGTTTGTATCTTTTCAGAAGGCCACAAGGTGAAGAAATTGCCAGAAAAACGTTCTAGTTTGTATATCGAGCTTCTTGTTATATTAGAGATTGTATGAAGGAAAAACGACAACGCGAAATTTTCTGGTTTTCAAAACATTGTGATTAACATTGAATACTGATGATCTGGAGTTTTCTTTAGCTTATCAGAACGTTGTCTGACTTGAGAAATGTTATTTATGAAAAGGAAATTATTTCAAGACTCTTCTTGTCACTTCAGAACAATAGAATTGATTTGAATCCTGAAAGCAAGAGGATCTAAATTCCAATTTAGTTCTGATACTTAGATCACCACAATTCAGCAATCCTACCGAGTTTTTCTGCCCAACTATAATTTTATTTCGATTCTTTGTATGCTTCTGCTACCTAAAAATATCAAGGAAATTCGTAAATAAAGAAAACTTCTTATCGTTAGGTCATTCATAGTCAAAAGTGTAATATAAAACAATCTCACCTAGATCTTTGCCCCTTGAAATTCCCGTATAGAAAATTCCAAAAAGAATTACTCCACCATATCTGATGTCAAGAACTAAAATGTGAGAAGACAACTCAAACAATGCAAAAGATATGACAATGAAATCACCTTGACAACGCGACGTGCATTGTTCAAGGGTCGTTACGTAGGCACCTTCCAAGTAAACGTGGAGAAAAAAATCCAATAGTAGATCAAATGGGCTTATGAACGACGTCTAGAAAGCTACATTAAATCAAGTATCCAAATAAAGTAAAGATGAAGCCTTATTAAATGTTGTGAAAAACATCCTTTCCAAAGTTCTAAGTTCAAAAACGTTTAGGCGAGCATTGAAAAATGTTCTAGTCTTTGAGGTGGACGCATTTCATTGCCGGAGCCGATAACTGAAGAAGGCGTTAAGTAACTTTTTATTGATTGTCTATGTCGATGTATAATGAGATCAACATTCAAATGTTAATGATCAACAGGTTTGGGTCTCTCTAGGGAAACGGAGTCTTGTTTCATTGGAAGTTTCAGAATGAAGTATTTTGTACGTCGTAGATTTACTTTGTGAAGATCATAATTAGGGGGTTGAATAGAGTCGAACTAAATCGTCTGGCAAGAAAAGGTGAATATACATGGATTGATCTGGATGGAGTAGAATTATACATGACTGCTGAAGAAAAACGGTTTCTCGAAATTATGCATAAATGTTTTGAAGGGATAGGCATAGCTGGTAGGACTTGAAAATGGTGTGTTAGCAACCGGAGAAATTAGATCAGCGGGGAGGCCAAGAGATGCACCATAAACCAACTAAGGAACAGTACAGCCGATATCGAATTTGATGGTGGAGCGAATACCAAAGAAAATAAGGGGTAAGATCTGTATCTAAAACGTTGTGCAATGATGGGAGTTAAGGGCCTGTTTTTTTATTAATTTTTTTGTCGGATGTACGATCGATAGTTGAAGGGTCTGCCAAAGAAGATCAATAAGACAGTACAGTGTGGATTTACGTTTTTCAGAATTACATAAATGATGTCTTTNGATCTGGAGTTTTCTTTAGCTTATCAGAACGTTGTCTGACTTGAGAAATGTTATTTATGAAAAGGAAATTATTTCAAGACTCTTCTTGTCACTTCAGAACAATAGAATTGATTTGAATCCTGAAAGCAAGAGGATCTAAATTCCAATTTAGTTCTGATACTTAGATCACCACAATTCAGCAATCCTACCGAGTTTTTCTGCCCAACTATAATTTTATTTCGATTCTTTGTATGCTTCTGCTACCTAAAAATATCAAGGAAATTCGTAAATAAAGAAAACTTCTTATCGTTAGGTCATTCATAGTCAAAAGTGTAATATAAAACAATCTCACCTAGATCTTTGCCCCTTGAAATTCCCGTATAGAAAATTCCAAAAAGAATTACTCCACCATATCTGATGTCAAGAACTAAAATGTGAGAAGACAACTCAAACAATGCAAAAGATATGACAATGAAATCACCTTGACAACGCGACGTGCATTGTTCAAGGGTCGTTACGTAGGCACCTTCCAAGTAAACGTGGAGAAAAAAATCCAATAGTAGATCAAATGGGCTTATGAACGACGTCTAGAAAGCTACATTAAATCAAGTATCCAAATAAAGTAAAGATGAAGCCTTATTAAATGTTGTGAAAAACATCCTTTCCAAAGTTCTAAGTTCAAAAACGTTAAGGCGAGCATTGAAAAATGTTCTAGTCTTTGAGGTGGACGCATTTCATTGCCGGAGCCGATAACTGAAGAAGGCGTTAAGTAACTTTTTATTGATTGTCTTTGTCGATGTATAATGAGATCAACATTCAAATTTTAATGATCAACAGGTTTGGGTCTCTCTAGGGAAACGGAGTCTTGTTTCATTGGAAGTTTCAGAATGAAGTATTTTGTACGTCGTAGATTTACTTTGTGAAGATCATAATTAGGGGGTTGAATAGAGTCGAACTAAATCGTCTGGCAAGAAAAGGTGAATATACATGGATTGATCTGGATGGAGTAGAATTATACATGACTGCTGAAGAAAAACGGTTTCTCGAAATTATGCATAAATGTTTTGAAGGGATAGGCATAGCTGGTTGGACTTGAAAATGGTGTGTTAGCAACCGGAGAAATTAGATCAGCGGGGAGGCCAAGAGATGCACCATAAACCAACTAAGGAACAGTACAGCCGATATCGAATTTGATGGTGGAGCGAATACCAAAGAAAATAAGGTAAGATCTGTATCTAAAACGTTGTGCAATGATGGGAGTTAAGTAAGATTTTAAGTTGTCGGTGAGAATTTTCAATCATGTCATTAGACAAATAGTGATAAGATGTGGTAGAAAGGTGTTTTCATCCGAGGATTTCACGTCAACAGTTGAAAAGCCGAGATTGAAATTGTTTTCTTCGCTCGGTGGCGATAACAGTAGGAGTACCCGAGTCAGAGACCCAATGAGATACAATTGCTTGTGCAAATATCTCGGTTGTTATGTTGGAGAGTGGAATTGCAACAGGTCAACAGGTGAAACCATCGACATAGGTCTGTAAAAAAGTGAATCTCTGTGAGGAAGGACGTGAACCATACAAATCAAGATAAGCATGTGAAAAGCAGGGATCAGGCGTAACAAAGGGATGTAACAGTATGGCGGTGAATTTTCGCTCGTTAGACAGACTGACAAGCTATTGACCGGTTTCAGACATTGTTGTTGATTCCAGGTCAAAAAATATGTTTTGTGATGAGGGATTGTTCTGCATTAATGCCGGGATGAGAGAGATTGTGAAGAGATAAAAAATCTTCGAAAATTGAGACGAGATAAAAGGATACGGTTGATGTGTACAAATATACATCATGATGGTTAAATTAGAAGAGGGAATAGACATGCTGAAAAGCTTGAGATGAAGTGTTTTTGCAGTGAAGAGTTTAAAGTTTGGAATCTTGACATTGAGCTGTAGCAATTGCTTCCAAATCGACTTCAGATGAAGAATAAAAAACAGTGATGTCCATATAGCATCTGCGAGTGTATTTCTCTTGCCCCTTATAAGTCGAATATCTCTGTTTAATAAAGAGATGAAGTCTAAATGGCAAATTTCATGGCCAAAATACGTGACGTATCTTAAATTGGGCGAGTAAGTGGAATATGATTCGTGTAGATTCAAAAAGTTGCGTCCTCCGATGGAGTGTCGGATATGTTTGATAGTAATGTTCAAAAGGAGTAGCTCACGACCAAATGTGCTATAACTTGATTCAGCTAGTTTTAGGTGTTGCGAAAAGAAGTTAAGGGGCTGCCAACTTATTTCAACGCCATGTTGTAAAATGGAGAAATTTGAAGAATCCTCTTTGATACAGATTGGGGCATTTTGAAGAGGATGGGTAATAACTTTAAGGTTGACTACGGTGCATTAGGGAGTATTGAAATCATCTTACCAGGAAGGTGACCAGATAAAGTAACGATTTGAATTTGGAGTTTGGTTTAATGACCAATTTTTAGTGGCTTGAAAACTGTAGTACAATTGAGAATCAACCGGCGATAGAAATTAATTTGGCTTAAAATTCATGGAGTTTGTGTACTGAAGGTAGTTGGGGAATCATCTTGGATAACACGAAATTTTTCCTGGAGTGTAGAGATACTACCATCAATAACACTGTGAGAGAGATGCTTAAATAGCAGGAGAAGGTACTCTTGGTGTTCGTTAGGAAAAAAAAGAGAGAAGATAATCAATACCTGCATAGACGAAGGCCACGTGTAACTTTTCTATGAAACGTTGAAATGTTTGAACTGCATTTCAAAGGTCAAAAGGCATGTGAAGAAATTTAAGTAATCGCAAGATTTAGTAAGTGCAGTTTTATGAACATGTTCAGGAGCAACAGGAATTTAATAATAGGCCTAAATAAGGACAATCTTAGAAAATATGGTCTTGCCATGGAAAGTAGAAGTAAAATTTTGAATGTGCGGGATAGAGTGATTATTAGGAACAGTACATCGATTTAAACCACGATAGTTTCTACAGGGGCGACAGTCACCAGCAGTCTTTTTTGGAGCTCTGAGTAGTGGGGAGAACAAATTACGACTTGGAAGACGGATTATACCTACTTGAAGCATGTGGTCAAATTCTGCTTGAGTTATGGAATAGCGAGCGGGCGCAAGATGACTTGGCCAACTACTAACAAGGGCTCTTATGGCGGTGATGTGATTGGTAACTGACTGCTTGACAGCTGATGCTGACTAACCAGAATGTGTGATGACTGGATATTTTGAAAGAAGTTGCGTATATGGCCAAGTTATTGAAAGACCTGAATAAATACGGCTTAATGAGGGATGACAGGAAAGTGTACCTTTTACAACCAGATAGGTAGTGGAATCAGCCAGTCACTTATTCCTGATGTGAACAAACAAAGCAAAGTGGCGAAGAAAATCTGTACTAATAATGGACGATGGGAGATCTGTGATGATAAATATCCATCGGAAGTAAGAATCAAACCCAAGTCCATCGTCTGAGAAGGATCACCGTGTGCGGGGAATAAAACGCTCACTTAAGCCCTACTTAAGAATGCAAGGTGGAAACTTCTAAAATCTTGTATGCAAGTGGAACAACTTGGTCAGCAGCCCAGGTTCCCCTCTAACATTACAGGATAAGCTGTAAGTTAGTGGGAGGACGTCGAAGAAAAAGTTGTTTTAGAATGTTATTTTTGAGTCTATATCGGCTCAATGGTTGCTGCATGAGTCTTAAAAGTTCGGAGGGGCATACTATTTTTACAGATGATTTCATTTTCTCTTGTACAGGTCGTATCAAAGGGAGACGAACCATTAATCAACCCAGAAGATACATCTCTAATTTTGGGTGATGAAGGTGGAGGATGCAAATCATTAGAAAATATTACTAAATATGAATCAATCTGGATGAGTGCAAGTACTGACTGGTCAACACTGGAGGTACATCTAGGTATGTATTAATTTAAGTCTTTGAGAGAAAAAATCCAAAGAAGTCCTTATAATTTAGAACCTCGTTCTGGTGAACCTTGTTAGTTAAATGCTCACAAAAAAGCACAATGAAAAAGATTGACTGTGATCATCAAAATGATAAGGCGCTAATAGTACTTAATTAACCCCAACAACTTCATCCCTTTGGCCTTAAACAGTCTTTAAATTTTCTAATAGATGGCTCTACCTGGTGATTTAATTTCAAAATATAACGAAAATAACACTGAACCTATGGCTATCATGACCATATGCTCAACCACCTGAGCTATCAGCTCTACTTCGTTAACCAGTTTATTCTGTAAACATATCTTTCAATTGTACCCTTCTTTCCCCAGGCTCCTTTCTTTTGTCATCTAATTTCAATCGGGTCTTGCCCTCCACAGAATGGCGATTCCCCTTCCAAATTATCTAGGGTTTTTTTTTAAGACACGATATCGACGTCTTGGACAGTTGTCAACAAAGGCTAAAGAGACCAACCTATTACCTAGACGGGTTCAGTTGGATGTTTACCGGGTAGTTTAACTCGGGATTAGATTAGGAAAAGGATGACACCACTCGTTGATATTAAAACCAAACAACAAGCTTTGACCCCATGTTTTATATAAAATATTATAGCAAAAAAAGGATTATTCTCTTCATCGTATCTTTCTTTTGCATGAAACAAAACAAGTTTTAGTTTTTTTCCGGAGAGAAAAAAGAACTGAAAGGCTAAAAGGGTCGTAATTAACTGAAAAAGCCCTACAAGAGCATATAAGTGTTGCTTGCTCACACCATTTTATAGCTGTTTACTTGTGGGATCAGAAAATTAGGATACAAACATCAAACAGCTGAGTGTTTGTTAAAAAAAAATTGTTTACCAACAGGTGATTACAACATTGGAAAATTTATTTACTCTTCCAACTGAACTTAAGTAAAGAACTAATAGAAGACTATTAAATATTAACAAAGGCATGGAATGTATATCATAAAAATTGAAAATTGATTGCGACAAGTATGAGGATCTTTCCTCTCTTACTGTTTTTTGTTTACGGAAAATCTTGTTGTGTACGTTCAGTTTTATATTTGAATAAATGCTTAAAAATGACATTAGTTTTACCCAAAGTGCAGGTTTCCATGCACACATGTGACACCTTTAATACTTTTCATCCGCCTGAAAATTAGAGATTCCAAGCCCCTTCAGATCTTCCATCTCACATAGCATAGCATACACAAGTACGCTTGTGTATGCTTTTTATAAGGCTCTAAATGACAACAACAAAAAATAGTCTTGTTAATGTAGCTAATAAGTTAAAATTCATCCATAAATTGATATTTAGTTTTTATTTAGCATTTTTTACTTGGTGTTTGTTTTGCTATAATTTGAAATTATTTACTTCCCCCCAGGTGTTTCAGAATTGCCCCTTATTTTTCCAAAACTTTTTCTCTAGGTTTAAACGTTGGAAATATATTGTCATTTAATTTTTTTCTTAACCTCCAACATTGCAAGTCTTGCTATATGAGGTTTATTTGTTGTGCTGTGCGACTTAAAAATGAAACCTTATTAGTATTCAATTAAAATTGCATGTTTTTATCCCTTTATTACCCAGGGATGAAACCCAAAATGGCACTTCATCAGGCGGAAAAATCACTGGACCACTATCGGTCTACTCTAAGAGATCAATGGAATTTCCATGGATTAACGTCATCTGATGCATATGGCGTTGATGGTTTACCATGGGCAACAAGTCATTACACCTTGCATCTTGTTCTCTGGCATTTACCTTTAGCATTATCAGGTCAACAGTACTTTGCCCCAAATGGATCTTTGACCTTTGATCCTAAATTCAATATGCCGTATAGATTACCCTTTTTTACGCCTCAGGCAATGGGACATATAGAAGGAAAGGAAATAACTACGAAGAAAAAACGGGAAGTACATTTTAGACTGACAGTAACATCGGGTAAGTAATCCTGCAAAAGCCTATTGAGAGGAGTTCGATGGCATTTGATGGAACAGCTTATTGTGAGGATCACGCATGTCTAATATTCATCTTGCTATCGCCTGGAAAACTAATTACTAACCAATGGATTAAACCCTCAACCAGTTGGGTGAACTATCTTTGTACCAAGCTAAGGTCACTAACACTAATTTTGCAAACCAGTTAGGAATGAATATAAATAAATATAATTTTAAAAATTATTAAAATATAAACAAATATTAAAATAGAAAAAATATAAGAGATAATAAATAAATTAATAAATATAAACAAGTACTTTTGAAATAAATAAATATTATTCCCCTGTTGGAAAACAGAATACATATCCTTGGAAAAAAGCCTTTAAGCACCTTCGTGGACTTTCCACTTCCAAAGGTAGGTATATCATTTTAGTAAAGGCTGCCCTATAGCTATAACGCAGCATCTATTACTGAGACACAAATGCGGTAATAGTTCCGGCATCAAATAGTTTAGAGAAATTAGTTGAGCCAAATAAAGGTGTTGGGTTATTTCAGGCTATTTTACAATTGATGTCACATTTTTGGCCACAGTGTCTTTTTCTGGACTTGCAAATACTCGCCTAACAAACAGTGCCCTCTTCAGCTTGTATTTTAACAGTCATATTCAAACAGAGTCAAATAACGGGATTGGCATATCCATGAATAAAACAGATTGTGTGACCATTACCGAACTAAGTAAAATTCTTACGTCATATTGAATGGCACCATTGACTAGGTTCTTACGTTTAATACAACGCAGACATGGTACTAATTTTCTGTGATTCTCAAATATACGGATTTAATGTCACTTGGTATGCCTGGACAACCTAGAAGGTGTACCTCCAGAAATCACCAGCGTCTTCTATGAATTGTAATACTAAAGGAATTAAAGGAGCGAAAACGTTTAGGCTACGTGGTGGGGTCAAGAGCTAAGGACAATTAGAAAGACAGCCTGTATAAACAAATATTAACAACAAAAGCAGGAAATAGGAAATACGAAATACCGCAGCAACTAAACTAACTCAAATGTGGGACGCCTGACGGGCAGTTGACTAGAAATTTCCCGTTTCTCGAAAAAACTATTTAAAAAAATAAAATATGGTCTGTAGCGCATCGAAACTCACGAAATTTCTTAAAATAAAAAAATAAATATTAACCCAGAAATAAAATAAGCCAAGAGAGAACTCTCCTTATTAATATTCCAAAATGTTTTAAATTGTTTTTCTCCTTTGATTCTGATGCTCGCAGTTTCTCATTAAGCTCTATTCGTATTAGTTTATTTAAATAAAGGATGTGTTAAGCACACATTTTCCGTATCGGAAGTTTCATTCATTATCTATTTCTGCTAAATAGCAAGTCCTTTTAAAAATACTTTAAGACTACAGTAAGGCTCAATAAAAATTGTGATATCCTTTATAACAAAACTTACTTGTTACATTTTGAAAATAACTGTTTTAGCTGGTTGTCTTTACTGTATTGTACGTATCGTATTAGAAATACTGTCTTGTGTTAACGCTTTGCTTACTCTCACTTCCTTTATTTTTTTTAGGAACTCTGGCACTACGACATTTATCGGTGGCAGGTGTGTCATATACGAATAAATTGGTGGAAGTCAGAGAGGGACTTTCTATTGAATGGTCTGCTCAAATAACCAAAAAGGAGGAAGTGTCTTATTTTCTGAGCCAACTTAAGCATAGATAGTAATATCAGATTATGACGGTATTTTCAAAGTCGTATTTTTTTACGTGCATGTATATTTTTATTGCTTCCATATTTGATCATTTTATACATTTCATTTATTTTATTGATAATGAAAGCGACGATGTCATTTTTGATGATCTTAGAGATGACTGATTACCTGAGATTTGGGGTATGGTGGGTAAGCTATCTTATTTGACGAACTACCTTCGTCATTTTTTTCTTTCAACAAGTAATTTCAGTTTTTGTTGTTGTGCTGTCACTAAGTCATAAATGGCAATTTTTAGCTAAATTTCACGCATGACTTTCTCTGCATAAATTATGAAGATGTATAAAATGTGCATAAAATATACATAAATATGTTATCCCATCTTTGTCCACGAACTATTGGTACAAACATAAGATAGTAAAATATAGCTAATTTATTTAGCATGTACTGTATTAATAACATAGATGTTTTTTTGTGCTAACATTTTCCACATAGAATTGTATACTTAGCTTACCTTGATAAATTAATGGAAGAGAGAAAAAGTATGCTTAGCTAACATGTATTTTTACACTAGATGTTTTAGTAGGATATTTGAAATTTAATATGATTTCACGTTGGCATTTTTTTGCAAAACGAAATGAAAAAAATCATTTTCCAATCTTATTGCCAACTTACCACGTATGGAATTTTCTCTGGAAACCAGGGGCGCTAGAAAGTTAAATCCACTGCGAGATTTAGTCATTTTATTCATAAAATTCGGAATAAATAACTACTATAGTTCACTAATTGATACATTTACTGCCATTGCTATCATTCTTTTAAGAAAAATTCTTTGCTTTCGCTCATGAAATATACTGTATCAGAAGGAGAATGGGCACTAAGTGAAGAAACACATAATTTGTAAAATTAGGTTTCCATTCTCATAAAATAATATTAAAATATTTAAAAAATGCTTTTTTTTGGTGTCTTTTTGTCTTCGACAAGCTTTAATTTTCTTTCATGTAGAGCATGGGTATTTTACTGACTGGAATATGTCAATATCTACAGGGAAAATTGGGGTTGAGATCTCTACTTTCAAGAAGAAATTGCAATGAAACGAAACCTCTATTTTAAGGGATATGAGGATTCTTTTTAATTCTAAGACCATTTTGCAATTAGTTTCGTAAATATATTTGCAATGATGGTTACCCATTTGATACATACGATGGTAAATTTGTTTTTTTTGCAAAATTAACATAGTGTGGATCTATGTTTTATAACTACACCCAACTTTTATTGATATAAAATATGTCAATATAGAGCATTAACCCTTGTTTTCCCATAGCGTAGCAGGCTAAAATTCATCTGATGCTCGATCACTCATGTTCTGCGTATACCACAAAGGTTTGACTTAGCACCCCTATTCCAGTAAGTGTCTCTCTCCAATTACTTCCTTTTCTACCAAAAATTATAGATGAAATAGGCATTGTGGCCAGTTTTGAAAAAACAAACGGATTCCTTAGATAAGGATGAAGATGAGATAGTTGGTATGCAGTTTAGGCAAGACTTCATGTGGTTTTTACTTTTTCTTTTTCCTCGATTACACTAATCAGCCTTCTGCTTCAATTTTTCATCTTAGCTCAACATAAATTCTAATTTTCTAAATTCCGACCCAGGCGCTTATTCATTCATTTAGGGTACTTATAATACTAACCAATAAAGATAAAGTAGGTGGGTTTTGAATGAAGAACTTCTACTTCAAACAGGCTTCAATAATAAAACGTCAGTATTAAGAAGGTAAGAAACACAAGAGACTACTACTATAAGAGATTACACCATAACGTAATTTCTCAGTCAGTTATGTTATTGTGCAACCTTTTAGAGTTCCCAAGGCGTTTGCTTCCTTTATCTTATCCTTCTTCTAATATCTTTACATCAACACTGTTTCTATTACTCCTACTGCTGCTGCTACTAACACTGCTGTTACTATCAGCTTTATTATTTTACATCTTATTTCTCCCTGAATGGAATAGTTGCTCTAAGCTTAATATATGCTAAAGTATGTTGTAAAATATATGTTGTTTCACAATATAAGAAAAAACAAGAGGAAAATTTAGGCTAGGTTCAGGAGTTTCTTTTGTTGTCCATGCGACGGTCCTAAGTACTTAATTATCAAAGTCGAATTCCTGTCAATATTCTGTTGACTCAATTTCTCATTTGAATGTGCTTTGTTGTCATTGTTCAGCAGTGGCCTCTCAGAGTACTTATTTTCCTCCCGAGACAAAAACACGGCATTTCCATGAAAAGAAAACTTTACTCTACACGAAGCGTTGTGCTCTATATTAGCATACCAGGCAATGTGATATAGTATACGATATATTATTTATAATTCAATCCAAGAACTCTTTTCAAAATAATTCCCTTCTTATCGAAACACTGGGAATAATATTGCTTGAAAAAACAAATATACAATCATTAAGCTGCAGTTGCTGTTGTTGTTATTATTATTGTTGTTGTTGTTATGCGGCTTTCTGTGCTCACTTGAGACTATGAATTATAAGATTTTCACTGAAAACTTTTGGTTTGTAGAAGAGTTGAAAAAATACGTACACCCACAGTTCATATTAGGGAAATGTTCTTCAATTTCATTATTCAATAAATAAATGTTGATGCATTAGTTAAGTATTGGCTTCATACTATCAAAATTCAACTGAAGTGTAAAAGTGAAAAAACACTTTATGCCATGTGTTTCTTTCCATCCACTAGTATCCTCTAGAATTCTCTGGTTCTTGCTTTCCTGGTGACTATCTTTTGTACCACCAAGGAACTTCAAAGTTCCTGTCAACCACCATCCATATTTTCTTTCAGAACTTTAACAACCGTAATAAAGGACCGCTATATCGAATACTAGCAAATAAAGGCTTTTTCTTAATAATTCTGTCTGGCCGTTAGGTTCTTCTAAAGTCCTCATGATGGAATAAAACCCCCAGCATTATACACGGTGGCTCCTGCTACGATTTTAAAGATTTCCCTGCGCGAATGCTTTCTGGCACAACAAATATTTCTTCTCCATAGTATTTGGAAGCTAAATCTCTTTTAGGCAGGCGATTTTTCCCGACACTAGCACTTTTTTGCTTTCCTTGTCCTATTGGTGATGTCTTTCCTTTTGCAGCAGATTCTTTACGTTTGGCCATCAATGATCTACAACGAGAAAAACACAAACTATTACCTAAAATGAAAATAACGACCTGTAAAAGCAGTATTGTGTAAGAAATCTAGTAAAATGCAGTTATTAATAAGGATACTACAGTGTGGAATACCGAGTCACAAAACGTAATATCTCTCCATAACTCAACTCTATTATCCAGTGAGTTGAGTTAATGGCTTACCACACAAAACCCATTGACTAAAAATCAACAATCAACATCGGTACCGAATTCCCCCAACTTTGGTGATTTACTAGCAATAATTGAAAGTAACTTGCAATGGATCGTGTGAAAGAATGGAGCGAGGCCAGGGACCTCAGGATGAAGTCTGGAAGACTAACACAATGAGCATAAGTAAAAACTCACCAACGCCAACGCCAAACATCCTAATCAATGGCGACCAGCTTTTACATTTGGACCAATTCTAATATTTCGGTCACATATTAACAGCAGATGGAAAAAGTAAGAGTCAGAGGTAAGATCATAATCGCCACATTACCTTTCAATTCTTACTGTTAACCTCTTACCAATAGAAAACTGACCCCATGTACACGAATTCCCTTCATCAAATAATCCTCTCTACGCTACTCTATCTTTCATAAACATGGACCCTCGGTGCAAAGCAGGAAGCCACTATTAATGCTGTTGAGATGTGGCTCCTGCAACGGATGATAGAAATAAAACAGGCTAGGAAGATTTACAGTGAAAGAGTTCTTGTCATGGTGGTGGTAAAACGTATTCTCTCAAACTCTATACGGCAAAGGCAACTAGAATTCCATGAGCACATTTTACGGAGAAACTAGGTTGAGAAATTTCTCTCGATCCGCAAGGCACATGCCCTCGGAAGACTCAGGAAGACTTCAACATTTGCAACTGGACAGGAAAGAGCTACACCGAACTGAATAGATTCAGCAATTCTAGACGCAAACGGAAAGCTCTTGCAGCGTAACGTCACACCGAAGATTGCGCCTACCTTGCCCTGACCAGACCATTTACTTTTCCATACCAAACAGGCAGAAATTTTAGTGTAAATAAACAAAAAAGCTATCTACGAAAAGCGGATGAATTTATCTGAAAAAATAACGTTACTTTGCGTTCTATTTTCTTTGAACATAAACAAGTATCCCATGTGATAAGTAGCAGAATACCTAGCTTACCATAAGGATTATTAATTTTAAAGTTACGACTTAATATTTTAATGAAAAAATTGAAAGATGCCATACCCAACCGCTTTTGTTGCATGAAATATTTCATATTCTTGGCGTGAGATACTTTGCTCTATGGGTGACGGTTTATGAAGCTCTAAAAATAGGAGGGATTCCTCTTTTGCTTTGCATCGTACACAACGTACTCTATTTTCCTCTAAAATGTGAAAAAGCATAACCTATCTATAAGTTGTATAGAGAACGTTATACTAACGCAAAACTCAAACAATTTACTTTTAATAGAGATATTTATGCAATGATAGTAATTTTATTAGTCCGAATGAATCACTTTCACGTATTTCTGTATTCAAAAGTATATTTGACAAATGACTATTTTTAAGCTTGATCTAATATTAACTTTAAAATTAGCAAAATAGTAGGGTGCAAAGATAAATTTATTAACCAATAAAAAATGTTGTTACCATCAGTACGATTATTCTGTAAAACAATAGAGGCAATAAATTACGCTGGCATTACTATTGTTCGATAAACACACATAAACTGTTGTAAAAGTAATATTAAAGCCATGCATTTTGAATTTCAAATTTTAAAATAATAGAATACAGCAGTTGCAACAATCTGGATTTAAACAACTGCCTTACTACCAAATAAGTTAGCGCTGCGATCCTTTTTAATAAACCATATTCAAACTAATATTCCACTTGATAGGGCTTTTTTCCCTTCAAGTTCCTATCTTTGGGTACCGCATTCAACTTACACGCATGGAGCTTATCTAAGGACCTAGACATCGGCCAGGCCAGCTATCAGATAACTCATGCTTTTAAGTACAACTAAGTACAAGCTTAACTATACAACGACGCCTTCTATAACAAGTATGGAACAAATTATCCACAAGAACAAGGATCTCGACTTCAGATGTGAAAATAATAAAGAGGGCAATGGATTATCCATTCTTCTCAACCGTGCCCTTATACTGTTCTTTTATCTATTGGATTCTAAGAAAAAAAGTCAAAACGCATCTCTCTAGCTAGTAGAGACACTCTTTGCTTGGTACATAGTAAATCCAATACTCAAATATAGAGAATTACATATTCAAACTGTATACCTACAAAAAACCATAATTTCATTGACCATTTTATTGCTATCAAAAAGCCAGACTAAAAGGAGATATTTTTTTACTTTTTGTTGTGTGGGTAAAGTGAGAGGGGAGGGGGAGGAGCATAGGTTTTACTTATCATTTCATCAGGTAATATTTTTGCAACATGCACTAATTTTAATACAGTTCCACCAAAGGTGTAAACTGTAACAAAGAAACGACTCGTTTTTCCCTAGACTGAAATTCTAGTGGTCGAAAAAACAATGGCAAATGGTGGTTTAGTCTTTCTTTGTTTCAGCGGCTAGTTTCTACACAAAGACCCATGCGGTATGACGTAGGCACCAATGTTCACCTCGATTTGATCCCTATGTAATAGTAAATTCTTTGAGTTGGGGTGTCGATTTACACCACGTGTAAGCTCTGTGATTTCAAATGAAAGAAAAATGCCAGTACAAAGAACATAAAGTAATTAGGTTTATATACTAAAAAATACAACACCTGCTGCATCGTAGCAATTTGGTTTGCCAAACCTTCTTGCAGTGTCGAGTGGTGTCTCGCCTCTGTTGTTGGTTACCGTTTTATCAGCTTCATGTACCATGAGGCAGTTTAGACATTCCGTGTGACCGCCTTTGGCTGCATAATGTGTGGGAGTAAATCCATAAGCTAAAAAATGAAAACACAGTTTACGTCATGTTAAGATTATTTTGTTGTGTTTTTACAGGAAATAGTATCCTAATATCTAAATATCTTATAATATATATATATTTATATATATATTTGTTTATATAACAGTTTATAGTAAGAATTACCTTTACCACTGACAAGTTTCTATGAAAAGATTAATTCTACTCTGTTATTAACAACACTTATTTGTCAACTGAGTTATAGGTACTACTTGACCATACATTACAACAGTGAAACAAAAATAAAGTGAAATATATCATAAAACCTAATGCTTTGATTAGGTGTTATAAGAGCTAGGATTTAAAAAACAGGTAATGCCCTACACACATAAAATATAGACTTCCACCGACATACAGGCCTGAACAGGAAGTACACAAACAAGTCTACATTACTGCTGCTTAATTAGGATTTTACGAAGGCAACGAAATAAATATATTGCAGCAAGTGTATAATCAAATGTAGTAGTACACGGAAAGCACCTTAATGTGGAAGTAAGCTTAATTATTTCTTAAGTTTCGGTTTTCAACATTACAATACAGAAAACTGAGGTTGACACAAAGCAAAGTATGTTTGGCAGGGTAAGGGTAATAACTCTGGGTATCAACAAGAAAAAAGATTGCAGCGAGACTACCCAACCATTCAATTAGTTATAATACTTGAGCAAAAATTTTATTTTCACGCTAATGTTAAATGTAGCAGTGTATGNTTTATCAGCTTCATGTACCATGAGGCAGTTTAGACATTCCGTGTGACCGCCTTTGGCTGCATAATGTGTGGGAGTAAATCCATAAGCTAAAAAATGAAAACACAGTTTACGTCATGTTAAGATTATTTTGTTGTTTTTACAGGAAATAGTATCCTAATATCTAAATACCTTATTATATATATATATATTTGTATATATATATATATATATATATATTTGTATATATATATATTTGTATATATATATATGTTTATATAACAGATTATAGTAAGAATTACCTTTACCACTGACAAGTTTCTATGAAAAGATTAATTCTACTCTGTTATTAACAACACTTATTTGTCAACTAAGTTATAGGTACTACTGAACCATACATTACAACAGTGAAACAAAACTAAAGTGAAATATATCTAAAACCTAATGCTTTGATTAGGTGTTATAAGAGCTAGGATTTAAAAAACAGGTAATGCCCTACAGACATAAAACATAGCCTTCCACCGACATACACGCCTGTACAGGAAGTACACAAACAAGTCTACATTACTGCTGCTTAATTAGGATTTTACGAAGGCAACGAAATAAATATATTGCAGCAAGTGTATAATCAAATGTAGTAGTACACGGAAAGCACCTTAATGTGGAAGTAAGCTTAATTATTTCTTAAGTTTCGGTTTTCAACATTACAATACAGAAAACTGAGGTTGACACAAAGCAAAGTATGTTTGGCAGGGTAAGGGTAATAACTCTGGGTATCAACAAGAAAAAAGATTGCAGCGAGACTACCCAACCATTCAATTAGTTATAATACTTGAGCAAAAATTTGATTTTCACGCTAATGTTAAATGTAGCAGTGTATGTTGTTTTTTTTCTTCTCGGTGCATCAAAAAATTGTATTTAACGCATTGCAGTATTCAGTGTAACTGGGAGCAAAATTGCTCAGATTTGAGGAGATTTTCTAAAGTAGAACTGAATGTCTCAACAGCCATTTGAACTTTATCAGAATTTTCGGGCTCAGCAAATAAAATTATGATATCAAACGTTTTTGGTAACAAACGCTTAAGATATCAAAGAATACAATGCGCTCTGTTGTAAATTTTTTAAATGGCTGCTTTGAAGAAAACAAAAGCATGCCTTAAGGTGGGTTTATTCCTGGCTCTTAGAAGACACTGCTTTCAGTTGTCTTTTTAAAGCCATTTCATAAATTCTACTTCTTCTGCACTTCTTAGGGTTTTTCACGATCGCAGTTTAGAGGGTTTTAACACAAAATCACATAGTTTGAAATAACGATACCTGATTGGTTAAAAAGCCAGTCTCTAAACCAATGGAAAAAAAGACAAATTTTCATCCACTTATTTGAAATGCCCAATTTATTCTCATAACGCTCTTTCCTTTGGTTGTAAATATGTGATCACCAAAGTCACCGGTGTGTTTCATACTACTTCCAAAAAACATATTAGCCAAACGGCGATATACATTCGACACAAAAAAACACTATTACCAATTTCAAAAAACTTTTCGAAGGCATAAAACAAAGGAAAGCACAAAAATTTAGTCTAAAAATGGTACCAAGTTTTCCACGGACTTCAGAAAATTTCACCGTCAACTGTTTTGCAAAAGTTTTAATTTCTTCAATCTCGCTAAATGTACAGTGAAACCTTAATTTTTTTTCTCACTCGATCTGCACGGATGGAAAGAAAGGCCAGTGTTTTCCTGAAAGTGTTTTGAATTCGTAGATAACGCGTAACGCACATATATATATATATATATATATATATATATATATATATATATGCATATACTCAATCTGCAGGCAGTACTGTTTCGCCCTTTGTGGGCTCATCAGTGCAGCACAGAGCTTCTGAGACATAACTCTCTGGCCATATTGCCGGAGCGAACACAGTTTAAAGAGTTATTGTGGGATCCTGTCAGTGCTCAAACTACGTATACGCAGTGAGCATTGCATATATATATNTTCTGCACTTCTTAGGGTTTTTCACGATCGCAGTTTAGAGGGTTTTAACACAAAATCACATAGTTTGAAATAACGATACCTGATTGGTTAAAAAGCCAGTCTCTAAACCAATGGAAAAAAAGACAAATTTTCATCCACTTATTTGAAATGCCCAATTTATTCTCATAACGCTCTTTCCTTTGGTTGTAAATATGTGATCACCAAAAGTCACCGGTGTGTTTCATACTACTTCCAAAAAACATATTAGCCAAACGGCGATATACATTCGACACAAAAAAACACTATTACCAATTTCAAAAAACTTTTCGAAGGCATAAAACAAAGGAAAGCACCAAAATTTAGTCTAAAAATGGTACCAAGTTTTCCACGGACTTCAGAAAATTTCACCGTCAACTGTTTTGCAAAAGTTTTAATTTCTTCAATCTCGCTAAATGTACAGTGAAACCTTAATTTTTTTCTCACTCAGCTTCTGAGACATAACTCTCTGGCCATATTGCCGGAGAGAACACAGTTTAAAGAGTTATTGTGGGATCCTGTCAGTGCTCAAACTACGTATACGCAGTGAGCATTGCATATATATATATATATATATATATATATATATATATATGCTATACATGTGTGTGCATTCTATCATATTTCAAATACACATAATGATTTATGTTATTCTGATACAACTGCAAAAGCATTTTAAAAAATACAAAAATAAAAAATTACAAAAATTACAAAAATTAAAAAATACAAAAATTAAAAAATACAAAAATTAAAAAATACAAAAATTAAAAAATACAAAAATTAAAAAATACAAAAATTAAAAAATACAAAAATTAAAAAATACAAAAATTAAAAAATACAAAAATTAAAAATTACAAAATCGAATCCAAACTATCAGACACAGGCGGTGGGTTTGGCGATTGCTGATAAATTCACAAAATTCAAGAAAAACGCACTCTACTTTAATTCTCGACAAACATTAGGCTTTATCTTTCCATTAATCTTACAGTCGTTATTGATACGATCAATAACTACTCTGGTCTCTTTCGATTTCATCAACTTTAAATAACAATTAAAAATACCTGAAAGACCTTAGAGATACACCAAATAATCCATGCAATCAAAATCAATTTATGCTGCAAAAAGAGGTAAGTCGTTACGTAAGAACAACTAACAGGCTACAGGTGATTTGGTAGTTTTTTCTTTCGACGGATGATTATCTTTCAAAATTGTAATCGATGTATAAATTCCATCATTTACTTTTCTATTAAATTAACAAAAAAAAAATTAACAAATTCCAAATAGAGTTCTATTTGGAATTTCCCTCATTTCCAAAAGGAAATGGTGATAAGATTTCAAACAAATCGTAAACAAATCTTAAAATCATTTTCGAAAATTGATATCGAACAAAAAACGTGGGTTGTTTGTCTGTGTATTTGCTACATGTAATTGACACTATTACAAATTCAAAACACGCTTAATAAAAATTACTATGTTTTTAATCTTACCATCTTGCAGGTTACAATCAAAACCACGCTCCAAAAGGAAATGAAGACAGAGGTTAGCACCTTTTCTTCCAGCCTAGGGTGGAAAAATCGATATAAACAAAAGCCGGAAAAGCTAGGAAAATGATTGCCAAAAACATGCTTTTTCTTCTTTATTATTTTTTTGACCTTATCCTGCTCTACATTAATTTCAGAAATATTTGCTGATGAAATAACTCTGTAAGGGTCAGGTATATCTAAGATTACAACCAGGTGTGAATACTGGGCGTCAGGAATTACCTCGGCGTTTCAAACAGACTAATGTGACGGGACTTGAGCTGGGTGCACAAGAGTGAGTCTTTAAATAGCAAACAAAAAAGGCAGAGATGTTTAAGATATTCAATTCTCTCTTCTTTCAGCTCTAAAACCTGGTAACTTACTTCTTGTCATAACACATAAGCACTCAGGGATACTTGCAAAAATCGAAATACATTTAGTTTTCAGTAAATTTTAGTAAATTGAGAACTGTGTAAGGGTGGATTTGCCATCATGGATAGTCAACAAGCAGGAAAATCACTCATTGAGTAGATTCGGACTCCTATTAACGTGAGGATCATAACAGTTAGATTCTACTCAAGATACAGGAGAGTGACCATCATTTAAGTCTATGCTCCCCACAAGAAGAAGAAAGGCACTGAGAAGAAGCGCAGTTCTATCAAGAACTACACGAAACAGTGGATGTACATAACAAGAATGAGATAATCGTCGTCATGGGGGATCTAAATGTCAAAGTTGGGGCCGATAACACTGGCCATGGGAGAACAATGAGTGAACATGGTCTGGGTACACAAAATGATAATGGAGAGTGGCTATGAGAGTTCTGACAGTTAAAATGGTATGTGATAACAGGAACACTATTTCCCCGTAAAGATAACCATAAAGCACTATATGTTTTAGCGATAGGAGAGTTAAGAATGAAATCTTACGATCAGTGGCCAGTAGAGGTTGTCTGTACTTGACTCACGGGTGCGGAGAGGAGCGGATGCAAACAGCGATCATTACCTGGCGATGACAAATACCAAGCTTCGTCTGAAGAGGAGAGAGAAGAGCTTGACATCCCAATGAAGGCACCAAATTTGCATGAGATAATTAATGGACTGAAGGGCCTCAAAAATGGAAAAGCCCCTGGAGCAGACCAAATTACTGCAGAGTTGCTCAAAGCAGACCTAAACCAACCAAACGCAGAATTCCAAAAAATGATCTCATTTGGGAAAAATAAACCGTTCCCACAAAATGCAGAAAAGGACAAATTTGCAAAATTACAACGAATGGCAATCTTCAGGAATGTGGAAGCTGGAGGGGAGTTACATTGCTGTTACTGGTCAGCAAACTCCTCAGCAGGGCTCTGATCAACAGGATACAATCAAGAGTGGATTCATTACTCAAGTTGGAACAAGACACCTTTAGGGCAGGCAGAGGAACAGATAATTGTACTCAGGAATATTTTGGAACAAGTTAACGAATGGAATGCTACTCTGTATACACAATTTGTTGACTTTGAAAAAGCTTTCGACTCTACACACAGAAACTGCCTCTGGATTATCATGCATCAGTACGGAATTCCAATGAAACTGATCCACATGGTCAAGAACTTTTATGAGGACTTTCAGTGCTCCGTTATGGACGAAAATGAAACAAATATACTCGTTTCAAGTGACGATCGGAGTGAAAGAGGACTGCTACATGTCGAGGTTCCTCTTTCTCCAAGTGATCGACTGGATCATGCGGAAAACAAAAAGATGGGAGATTAGGGATTAGATGGAGCTTTACAACTCTATTTTCCCATTGATCTCGCCATAATCCACCATGAACTTGCTACAGTAGAAAACATCAAGACCAGAAGAGCAAGGTGATGAAAACCAAGAGCAGATGCGAAGAAAACCTTAAGGTTAGAGAGAATGAAGAAGAAGAGGTGGAGATTTTCACATATCTGTGAGCCAATGTAGCCAAGGATGGTGAGAGCATAGCAGACGTTAGAAATAGAACAGCCTTGGCCAGCGAATATTCCAAGTGGCTATTATACATCCGGCAACCCGGCGACATCAGCAGAAATATAAAACCTTCCTTTCAATTGCCTTGTATTGCCAGTACTGCTATATGGGCGCAATTCTTGGACACTAACCAAGGNAATCTTCAGGAATGTGGAAGCTGGAGGGGAGTTACATTGCTGTTACTGGTCAGCAAACTCCTCAGCAGGGCTCTGATCAACAGGATACAATCAAGAGTGGATTCATTACTCAAGTTGGAACAAGACACCTTTAGGGCAGGCAGAGGAACAGATAATTGTACTCAGGAATATTTTGGAACAAGTTAACGAATGGAATGCTACTCTGTATACACAATTTGTTGACTTTGAAAAAGCTTTCGACTCTACACACAGAAACTGCCTCTGGATTATCATGCATCAGTACGGAATTCCAATGAAACTGATCCACATGGTCAAGAACTTTTATGAGGACTTTCAGTGCTCCGTTATGGACGAAAATGAAACAAATATACTCGTTTCAAGTGACGATCGGAGTGAAAGAGGACTGCTACATGTCGAGGTTCCTCTTTCTCCAAGTGATCGACTGGATCATGCGGAAAACAAAAAGATGGGAGATTAGGGATTAGATGGAGCTTTACAACTCTATTTTCCCATTGATCTCGCCATAATCCACCATGAACTTGCTACAGTAGAAAACATCAAGACCAGAAGAGAATGCTGCTACAGTTGCACTGAAGCTTAATGACCAGAAGAGCAAGGTGATGAAAACCAAGAGCAGATGCGAAGAAAACCTTAAGGTTAGAGAGAATGAAGAAGAAGAGGTGGAGATTTTCACATATCTGTGAGCCAATGTAGCCAAGGATGGTGAGAGCATAGCAGACGTTAGAAATAGAACAGCCTTGGCCAGCGAATATTCCAAGTGGCTATTATACATCCGGCAACCCGGCGACATCAGCAGAAATATAAAACCTTCCTTTCAATTGCCTTGTATTGCCAGTACTGCTATATGGGCGCAATTCTTGGAAACTAACCAAGGAAGGAGGAGACTAGACTTCTTTTAGACCAAGTGTCTATGGAGGACTTTTGAAATACGATGGCAGAAGCACATCTCCATTAAGGCAGTTCTAGAGATGGCAGGGCGAGAAAGGATCAGCAAAAAGGTGAGAAGATGGCGATGAAGGTGGTTGTCGAGGAACGTGAAGAAGGTCATAGCCCTTTGGCAAAATATTAAAAGCTACTCCAATAATAGCTATTATTATTTAATTTCAGTTATTATTAAATGATTGTTAATTATTTGTATTAAGCTATTGTTATTAATAATAGCTTTTGAAATTATGCTATAGCGGTTAAAATTTTAAAGGCAAAGACATAGGTGCTGGGTAATGTGATCAATTTGAAAGAAAGTAAAATTCTTTTAAAAATTTACGAGGAGCGTGTGGCAATAGTAAAAAAAGTACCACTTTTGTGTAATTCTTGTGATTAAAACCAAACAGTTGGTCACGTGATCCCTATGCGACTGTCTACCTTTCTGTGACTCGTTTTAAGTTATAGTCTAAAATTATATGCTAAAATTCCTTACGATATAAACCTGCATAATTGACTATAAATACAGTAGGTTAAATGAAAATTTTATCTCACATTGGTCCTGAAAGACAATAGGTAATATCAACATAAAAAATGCCATAACATTAAAAAACAATAATCTCAAATTCAAAAACATTAAAATGTTTGGTATGTCCAATGTCTTCCATTATCCAACATAAATATTAAATACTACTACTTTTAAACCCTCATCCCAGAGTGGTTTTTAGCCTTGATGTATGGTGAGTCATTAGTACATAAAATGAATGTCTTCTTCTTTACTACATTTTCAAGTGCAGTGGAAATTGTTGAATGCGAAGTAGATCTCTCACGCTTTCATCTCGCTAGTTCAATGCCGCATATGTCGAACTAATTCTAATCTCATAAAGCATGTGTTGTTGAAAAGTGAGATATAGCAATACCCACAATTTAATCAAAATACCATTAAATTTTCACGTTCTTCGAATTAATATACCGTTAAAAAAAACATTGATTTAACACAGTTTAGATAAAATAGTCAGGGTAATCGTACCACGTGCATCACAGTCTGTCCTTGATTGTCTATTTTCAAAGTTTCGCCACACTCAGTAAGCAAGTATTTCAAGCAATCCAAGTGATCACCGTCCACTGCCAAATGACTTAAAGATCTGTCTACGCGATAAAAGAAAGAAAAACATTTCGAAATGCCAGAAAGTCGCATATTGTTATAACAGAGCCAAAAAAATAGCTAATGAAATGAGAAAATTTAGACATGTAAGATTTAAACAGGGCCCTAAAACATAATAAAACTAGAAAAGCACTTAGAGTGTGCAAACCTCCGTCAAACAGCTACAATATTTGGTAAATATCGTAGTAGGCCCAAATTTATTGAAACCCAGTGTTTCTTCTGAGAGTATTTCTGAAAAAAAGCTAGGCATGATGCGGATTCGAACCGGAGATCTCCTGTTTATAATCGGACAAAACAAAAACATATTTTCCTTTGCAGAGATAAAAACCATTTGCACGCCAAAATATACCAAAGAAAAGTATTTACATGCTATGGCATTGTCTTGACATGGTTTGCTACAAATTCAGTTGTTCCTCCACATTATAATAAACCTTTTTGTAAATATAATTTCTTTCCTCATACAGTTAGGTCGTGGAACTTTTTGGCTTCTGATTGCTTTCCCTCATTATATGATTTGAATATTTTTAGTCTAAGGTCAATTCTTTTGATCTTATGACCAAACTATTACCTTTTGTCTGCATCTTCTTTTTCATTTTTATATAGTTCCATACACTTAGTGGCCATATGCCTTATATAGTTCTTCATTAAAAACACACTAAAAAAGTATACCATTTCAGAAACCTGGTATTAAGTAACTTCCCATAAATTATCTTTAGTTTTGTTTCTTTTTCTTCTTCTTCTTCTTTTTCTTCTTCTTCTTCTTCTTCTTCTTCTTCTTCTTCTAGTGTCTTGGCATCAAATACCGTAGACGAATCATGGTGGTGCTCCCTCTCTCTCCACCTTGTCCTATCTCTTGCAGCCTTGCCCAACTGTTTTCCATCTTTAACTCTCAATCTCTCTATCATTCAATTTAGCATCTTCAATCTTTGTCTTCCTCTTGCCCTTTCCCCTGCCATTTCATCCTCCAAAACATTCCTCTCTATCCCTCCTTCTCTTCTCAATTCACACCCAATAAATTTCCACTGTTTCCTTCTGATAGTGGTCAAAAGTTGTCTTTCTACTCCCACCTTTTCCAAAACTACTTCATTCATCAGTTTGTTTGTCTATGAGATCCATGATATAGTTTCGAATTCATCAATGTTTATGATCATGAATTTACAAGGGCATATACATGTTAACAAGTAATTCATTTTAATAAAAAAACACACACACAAGTAATAAAGTGCAACAATTAAAAACGCAAAAAACTTGTGGTTAAACCGAAAAGCCCAAACAAGAAAACACATCAGCTGTGTTGCATTCGTCATCATAAAATTTCATATTGCAAGGATGACTTGAGAAAACTGCTTTTGTCTGGAAGAAGAAATAAATGAAAAGAAACAAAATGAACAGTGAGATACACTAGAAAATAATGCTAGGAAAGACAAGCCTGGTAAACACAAAAAATTCAAAAAAAATTAAAAGACATCCATTGACACCAAACATTCCCAAGGCAAAATATGCTGAAGAAACTGTTAAGAAATTAATATAACTTAAATGTTTCTTATCTTGAATTTAGCAAGTGCAACACATTCTATGATGATTCTGTGGCAACCATTAAGGTGCATACGTTTTGGAGAGTAATTATGATACTCAGAATGGTTATGCAACTTTGAAATATTATGGCAATGGAATCTTACTATCTTCCAAGCATTGATCTACACTGATTTTACTTTTTTGCAAGATCTGTATACATGCTAATGATCCATGCATAGCTGCTGTCTGCATAGGTGTAAATCCATTTTTGTTTGGCAAATCTGTGTCTTTGGCATATCCTATAAGGCAGCTGCACAATAACAAAACAGCAGAAGACAAAATAAGATTAAAATGGGTCAGTATTTGATTTGAAACAGTACTAATTACCATATGTATAATGATTTAGAAAAACTACTAGAGTAACATTTTCAAGAGCATAGTTTGTAATATAGCCATGTTTCTTTTTACACATTACCATTCTTTGTTGGCAAATTAATATCTATAGGTGATCCAGTAGAGACCTAATGCATGTAAAAAAGGGAGCTCAGGGAGGTACAAAGAACCTCCAAACCCCAAAATGACTCTTCATTCACAAGTATGGTCTCAAGATGTGATATAATTGGCAGGTTAGGAAAAACTGATGTCTTTAATGACTACACAAACACATCCCCCCTACTCTCTCT
>RDPX01000079.1:369791-382401 GCA_003991215.1 Morbakka virulenta | reverse complement strand
AAAAAGCATCTAAATAGCCCAAAAAGTGAGGCTAAAGGGATACTAGTAGAGCTAAAATGGAGTGGAGCTTAGTATGAAAAGCTGGAGGACACTAAAAAGAGGAAGTCAATTTCAAATGTGATGGCAGATAGCTTTGAGCGGTAACAAAAGAACTACAACTTGATTTTCTAAGCTTTTGTTCGAATCAAACGAGAACATGGAATTATGCCCAGCTGATCGCATAAACTAAAAACGAAAACTGCATATGAGATTATGGCGTATATATGGATTTAAACAGGAACTACAAATTTAACTCAATCATACAAAACTAAGAAAAGCAGGAAATGTGTGTGTGAGAAATATAAGAAAATCCACCAGTCAGGGCACAATCAGACACGGAACAGAGGCATGAAAGAGAGGCGGTCACGCAAAGACACCGAAAGCGAGACCCAACGTGACAAACAGGGAAATGAAGCCACCAGTCAACAGAAAAGGAATCTTAGAATGAATAAGTAGAAAAAATAGGGTATCGTAAAACAATGACAGCAAGGATAAGAAGAAGGAAGGCTTTGTACTCCTTAAAAAGAAAGTCTTTAGTAAAGGTAGCTTCATTCTGATACCAAGTAAAAAAAAGCTATGATTTAGAAATGAAATTAACGTCCTTGGTCACGTTATTTTCAAGGACACTGTTTAATCGTAGTCACTTTCACAAGGTTTGGCTGTACTTTTAGGAAATGATGCCGGAAAATTGATTCTCGAAATACGTTACGGTTCACGGTGCTTTGTTTGATGTTGAGATGCACTTGTTTGCTCTGCATGCCATCCCGCAGACAGAAAAAACCTAACCACGGCAGCCTTCATCATCAATCCTCATCCGATATTTTTTTTAGTTTTAACGTCATTTTCCCCAGCAATTCGGGCTCAGACGGTGCCCTTCAGAGGGACTTTGATATGGCAGTGAGGAACTTCTTGACCGGATGCCCTTCCTGACGCCAACCAATGGCTTTTTTTCTTTGTAAAGTTCCAAATTCTCGCCAGCTCGGGGAATCGAACCCGGAACTCTTGGTTACTGTGCAGTTGCACTAACCATTAAGCCACGGCTCCTCATCAGTCCTCATCTGATGCTTGCTTGTAAACATATACTACCAGCTTTTATCTTCCTAAAGCGGAAGGCTGAGCTCAATTGAAATTCCCTTTTGTCCTTGGGCTGCTCTACAGTTTCTTATAGTTATATCTAGCTGTTAAAATACTGTCATTTATTAAGTTTTAATGGACAACTAAGAAAAAGCTACCCAAGGAAATGAAATTTCAAACAAATTTTTAAAGCAATTTAAGGTAGTATTTATAAAAATGCATTGGAATTCAACAGAAGATGCTTGGTCAAAAGGGCATTAGCAAGTGCATGCCTTCAACCAGTTAATTCACAGATTTGTCTGAGCATCAAATGTTGTATATTCGTCGTCATGATTTTGAGCGGGAAACCATGTAAAGTTTACATTTTGAAGCAATATTTTTAAAAGTTGGTTTTAAACTCTTGTCTTAAATACTGTTGGAAGACACCATTTTCAAACACTGCGTAGAGTACACTTGAACTTCTGTCGATTAAACAGAATAGCCCTGTAGTCTCCCAAACTAAACGGATTTTAAGTTGTGAGAAATTACGTGGCTCATTTATTGCAATTTTTTCTCACGTTCTTTTCAGATGACAAGTTCCAACCTTGCACACAATTCACAATTGTGTAACATCAAGTGCAAAATGCCCCCTATAATTGTTTTACGAAAAGGTAGGCTCAAACAGCAGCGTTTTTCATTTGTGGGGAGCTTCCGGGGATCAGTGGTTCTTAACTGTCTTTAGTCTACCACCTTGACTTGCGTGGTAATAATGATGATGATTAATAACGAGGTTACTGCAGCAATCGCATAAGCCTTACACCAACGATATGGGGAGTAACCAACCTACATGTGGTCCTCGTTTCAAGTACCTCAGCCGTAAGTAAAAGCTAACACCAACAATAAAAGAACAAAGTATGAATCAGCGAAAAATTTACATGAGCCAAGCATCCCCATTATTCTGAATCGAGACCTTTACATAGGTAAATGCGAAATAATCCATTACGGGGACACTAAGCACGCCCCTTCTTCAAGAGGGTAACTCGACATGTTTACAACGCTTTACCTAGCATGTTAGTAATACTGGCAGCACGACTAATTGGATAGCTATAACGATTGATAAAATAATTATCACTTAATACTTATAAGCCTTCGACGATAACTTTGGGTCCACAAATCACATACATCCTCCAGTGTTTTCTGATGATTCTAACTGCCACCACAGTACCAAGGGAGATACAATCAACAATCAAGGTGACTTCCTCTACAACTGAGCTAAAGCTACCCATCTGATTCGTTTAAAACTTTCATGCCACTCAGGAGCGAGGGATATCTTCACAAACTCAAATCTCTTTCTCCAGATATATGATCCCAGCAACGCCCAGCATGTCCACACCACAGGAGAAAATTCTCCAACGTGTACACCGGCACATGGTTATTCAATATTCTGCCAATATCGAATTTACTCTTATTGCTCCTTCAGGATGCAAAGTCTAAATACAATGCTTAATTATCCGTGTCGCAATTTCACTTCCTGCTGTTAATTAATATTGAAGTAAGCTGTACCGCATTAAAAATTCAGCTTCTCAGAAGTCGTTCAAGCTTCAATAACTGAAGGTTATCGTGCCTCTTACACACCCGACTGGGACCCAACATGACAACAACGCTCGTGCGATTATGAGAGAAACATTTGATGGAACAAAAATAGTCGATAAAATTTGATAGCCTGGTTAACTACTCATATTTCAGTTTTAAAGAATCGTAGATAATCAATAAAAAATATGGAGATAACACTCCACCAAAAAAGGCTGGTCCATTTTAAACCCAACGACAAAGGCTTAGCTCGCTCCACGTCAGTCATGTGTTAGGGGTGACTCTACAGAGATTTACCTCATGTGTACAGTCAAGAACCTCGACTGGCAGTATACTCGAATAGTCAAGGAACAGCAGGTCTGCACCGTACCTTTCGCAGATCAAGTTCTTACATCCGACTTCTTAATACTTTCACTAACTGGTGCCATTAAGTCATTCAAAATAGTGACTGGTCAGCTTTTGAACAATGGCAATATGAACTGAAGGCAACATAAAACATGCCCTTCACGAGTTTAAAAATTTTTAAGTGCATCCTCGAATATCCTAATATCTTAAAGTAGCATGAGGTTTTTTTAGCCTCTCGATTAACTAAACGTGAGGACATTTTTGAGCCCTTTAAATGACTTTTTTCAAAATGTTTTCAGTGCCTCACAAAATATACGGTCTTTTGACAGTTGCACTCTGACATAAGGTCAACGTGATCAGTTCCACTCTGACATATGATCAACGTGATCAGTTGCAATTGTTTATATGGTATCTTTTTTAGAACAGTCAAGAGAAGAACACACTAACACAAAACTTCATTTCTTTTTACACAAAATACTATTCAAGTCCAATTTAATACTTTTTAAAGTACAAGATGAATCTATCATCACACATTTCTGATAACGTATATTCATCTTTCTACAAAAGGTAAAACGCAATAACGGGTGGCTTATTTCCCGCCAATTAAGAATATCCTCTACCGAAATATAATTTGCATAATTTACAGCGTGGTAGTGTACATTAATGTTCCATTTACAATTCAAGTAGCTTTCGGGGCAGATGAGAAACACTTTTATTCCTAAAATTCTCGACCACCAGATTCAGATATAAAACTTACTCTTGCTAAGAACTAAATTTCTGAAAAGCAAGCTCTGTAAACCATCGGTCAAGTATTTTGGATGAAAACAAATGTTTCCAAGTCTCCGAAATCTGTGGAGTTTAATACAAACTTGCAGTAAAATAACAAACGCTACTGCAAACTTAAAGCGTAAACGTATTCTTCAGTTTGCCACTTGGTAATCAAGCTCCTTGAACTTTACAAGGCACTGATACAAACAAATATTTTTTTAATTTTCAGAAAAGTAACTCCAGTACAAATTTCCACTTGATCTATCACTTGAACATATCAAACATTTTTAACATTTAAGTGAAGGGCTGGCGTTATACGCCCTATCTATAGCAAAATACAAGGATTGAATTACCTCTGCTTATACGCCTTGAATTAACAACCGTTCTTAATGTGCCTTTTACAACCAGATTTCTAAAATAGGAAAGCGCCTCAGTAGAACAAAGCTCTCGGAGTATGACAAAATAACAGGCGTCGGAACTGGAGCTGACTTTCTTAACAGGACCCAATTCTGACATCAAAACATTGTGCCCAATGTCGAGATGCTTTTGTTTCTCTCATTCTCAAGACTTGGTCTACTTCGTGAACATAAAAAAATAAACACTTCTTAAAGAAACGCTATATCTCAAAATTCAATAGGCAAACAAAGTCACTCAGGTTCGGGAAAATGCGACCTTGAAACAAGAATTTGATATCCATAATATTACCGCCCACTAATAAATTCAACTTTTTGTTACCAAAACCTCTCCCCCTCCAAAAACAAAACAAAACAAAAGACGAACATAATATTGGAACATTATGTCTGTCACGCTTACGATAATACAAATCAGCAGTTACTTGAATCATAAAATCGTCTTTACAAGTAACGACCTTTTAAACTCTGACCACCAACCTGCAAAATTCTTGTGCTCACTGCTAACTAGCCTACTATACAAGAGTAATGTAAACACAATTTCTTGCGGGGGAAAAAAAGGAAAACAAAAGCAGTAATAGCAAATTAATATCAAATGCGATCGAGGCGCATAAAAACTAGTGCAGGGGCGTGTCATGTCAATCTGAATTAAATATTTCACTACTTGTATCGCTTTTGTTATTTGGGTAGCTCAATCCTTTTTGGTTCAATTAGATGCCGCAGCTGGGCATGACAAGACGCCTATTTCGTATTACACAAACCTAAAGTCAAGGTAAATTTTTTGTAGATTAGAGGTTGCCGTAAGTTTAATAACTATTCTATGTCACTTTTGCTTGACATCTGCAATTAAAAATCGGAGTTTCCTTTCAAAGAAGTAAGAGTGCATGGGTGTTAAGGAAATTCATATATTAAGTTCATATCAACTCGAAATTGTCGTACCATTGAGCTCACAATGATCATATATCAAATAAATGAATCTAATCTAAGAAATTTCCTGATACTAGGACAAAGGTTATCACAATATTTTCCATAACAGAAGTCGAGGAATTCAAAGGCATTAAAGGGAGTCGTCTGTAACATCGGAAAAATTGGCACAAAGAGCAAGCAATGTACCACCTGCCGTAAAAATAACTTAATGATTATGGAGAGAGTGTATTAAAGTAAGCGAAAATAATTACACTGTACTTCTTACTCCAAGTATGTATTGCGTTTGCTTACTACACTTGATATATAAGCTTCTCAAGTGGGCATGTCGTGATAGCCAGGTATCACCACAACAATCTTTGTTAAAAAAAATGTATGAAGTTTATCCAGCATATTTAAACTTGAGCCTAACTAGATTTTGTTGGATAGTAAGGCAACCATACACTCGGTCGGATGAAAACAGTAATACGTTTGTCTACAGTGCTGCGAAACTGTACTGTCAAAAAATTACATTTGTCATTGCACTCCACATTGCTGTATTCGTCATCACAATAAACAAAAGCCCAAGATAGAACTGTTGAATATCACTATCTACCTGCGAGGGCAACTTTACAAAACTTAAGCCAACATTAGCTCCAGGCTACTTACTCAATTAAAATGCAACATGTAATATAATACGTAAAGTGAGTGAAATCAAATAACCTTTTGTCTAACAACGCATTTTGGCATGGCGTCTTTTTCTAAATCTTCACCGTCTGCAAGCGGTCAAAGCAAATGAATACTTGCCATTTTTATTCTCCGCCTACCAGTTAATACAGACGATAAAAACTACCATTATGTTTATACATTTGTTTTAAGCTACCATATTTCACTAATTTTTACTTATTAACTACAATTATTTTACAATTCTGGTACTGTGTAACCACTGACTCGACACGACTCCGTTCCCAGAAACTTATACGTACACTATTATGTAACCAGCATGTACCCCGAGTGATGTTTGCTACATTTCTTCATCTTTGTTTGACAAGTATTTACCATGGAAACAAGGTATGTCCAACTCTGAACAACCTTACATTTTATCAAAATAGCTGAACCTGCAAAGGCTTCTTTGCTTTTGCAAGTAAGCTTTAACTGGTTATAACATATTGCAACCAAGCAAGCATTTGGTACATTAAGCCACTACTATAAGTAGTACCCATTTCTATTCGGTCTACTGCATAGATTGATCTCTCAGCTTCAAACCCTGGTGTTGGCAGAGTTTGTATTCCATCGCTAATGGCATCGTTGTAAACACAAAAATAACTAACCATGGTCGAGTTAAAAATCGATTTTTTGCAAGCATTACTTCAGAAATGAGTTAATCAAGATAATTTTCCTAAAGCGTTAAAAGTGTAGTTTCTTGCCTTTTTCCGCTGGTGGCTGTGTTTTTTATTGTTTTTGTTTTTTCGCATCGGCATTGGTCTTAGTTGAGCAGTTGACACAAAAAATAAGCAAAGTAGATTACCTGATAATTAAAGGATGGTGAACTTATCAAAATATTTTAAGCTAAAAAATTTACCTCGTATATTGGTACAAGCACTTAATTACCACGGTGACAACTGTGTGTTAACTATATTTCTACCTGTCTTGTTTGTTATTCCTTGCTGCCCAAATTCAACCTCGCAATTAATGAATGAAAAATTATGCTTCGCATACAAATTGCTAAATTCAACATTCTTGACTCTTAAGGTAATATTACACGAAGCCAACTCACACTTGACCAACTTCCTTCGTTGCCAGTGTTAAAATATCTCGCTTCTCTTTGTAGAAGCGTAATTCTCTGCCAGCGAGACGAAATTCATTTAGTTCCATACGAGACTTTCCAAGTTCTTTTAACAGAAGTCCTGGATTCTCATTTTCATATGCAACCCAATCGAGGGCCATTCCGCGTCGTAGTTCATTATCAATTGTTCTATTTGAGTAATGCATAACAACTTCCTGTCGCGTTAGCTGTTTATCCTTCATTGCCTTGAGATTTCCATTCCAGTGCAATAAACGAAATATTGTCATTAGTTCCTGAAATTCGAGCATTGTTTTACCTTTGTTAACCTGAAGCATAAATCTGAAAGCTTCAATACCACTGTCATCATCTGGATGCGTAGCGGTGGTCCTAGCTTCCTTTACTGCTTGTTCTATGAAAGATTCGGTGATAATCCTAGGGTAGAACGCGTAATGTTAGTCAAGTAGAACGGTTTAACCAACAAAAGTCAGTCATATATATATATATATATATATATATATATATGTGTGTGTGTGTGTGTGTGCACTAGCAGCTGCCATCTTCCCACAGTATCAACAGCAGGAACTTAAAAATATAATAAAAACTGAACAAATGAAAGTAATTTAAGGATAAAAAAGAAAACATCAATGTACTAAAAAAAATTCCCACCTTTTCTTGTGAATAAAGGATATTAGCTTGTCAATAAATAAAGAACATTTTAAAGTCAAGAATCAAACCCCATTTGGTAACACACGTTATGTTGCTACGTGACTACAATTGTTCTTTTTAAAAACAATTTCCCATTTCTTATGTAAAATGTAAAAATTTATCCAATAGCTTGTCGCAAGCATTGTGTAGCAGTCGACGTTGTAAACAAAAAGAATTTTGTGTTATATTTTTTTTTTGAAAAAAATAATAATTAATTTGGTTTTTACGTCAATTTTCCCCAGTAACTAGGGCTCAAACGGTGCCCTTCCTGGCGCCAATTAATGGTTTTTCTTTTGTGAATTTCCAAAGTCGCCCGCTCGGGGAATCGACCCGGAATTATTGATTACGGCGCAGCTGTACTAACCATTAAGCCACGGCTTCTGTATATTGTCAAAAATATTTTCCCAAACGGGGCAGTATATTTCACATTAAAAACCAAGCGACTTTCTTTAAAGACTTCGTGCAAAATAAAATTAATTGATCCCGTAAAATATGACTATAATAGTAGTCGGTCTGCATTTAAATCAAACTAGTATTAATATCTACCATGGCTATCTGCCTTACCATCTGAGAAACCCTTTTTTGCAACTCAATCTTGCAATGATTCCGTCACTCTTATTCAAAGTCCCTACTTCANGCAGCTGCCATCTTCCCACAGTATCAACAGCAGGAACTTAAAAATATAATAAAAACTGAACAAATGAAAGTAATTTAAGGATAAAAAAGAAAACATCAATGTACTAAAAAAAATTCCCACCTTTTCTTGTGAATAAAGGATATTAGCTTGTCAATAAATAAAGAACATTTTAAAGTCAAGAATCAAACCCCATTTGGTAACACACGTTATGTTGCTACGTGACTACAATTGTTCTTTTTAAAAACAATTTCCCATTTCTTATGTAAAATGTAAAAATTTATCCAATAGCTTGTCGCAAGCATTGTGTAGCAGTCGACGTTGTAAACAAAAAGAATTTTGTGTTATATTTTTTTTTTGAAAAAAATAATAATTAATTTGGTTTTTACGTCAATTTTCCCCAGTAACTAGGGCTCAAACGGTGCCCTTCCTGGCGCCAATTAATGGTTTTTCTTTTGTGAATTTCCAAAGTCGCCCGCTCGGGGAATCGACCCGGAATTCTTGATTACGGCGCAGCTGTACTAACCATTAAGCCACGGCTTCTGTATATTGTCAAAAATATTTTCCCAAACGGGGCAGTATATTTCACATTAAAAACCAAGCGACTTTCTTTAAAGACTTCGTGCAAAATAAAATTAATTGATCCCGTAAAATATGACTATAATAGTAGTCGGTCTGCATTTAAATCAAACTAGTATTAATATCTACCATGGCTATCTGCCTTACCATCTGAGAAACCCTTTTTTGCAACTCAATCTTGCAATGATCCCGTCACTCTTATTCAAAGTCCCTACTTCAATAATGTAATCCATACATTGTATGTTTGTATGTATGTATGTATGTATGTATGTATGTATGTATGTATGTATGTATGTATGTATGTATGTATGTATGTATGATGTATATATATATATTTATATTCACCCATCCATCCAACTAAAACAACTCTGCTAACTAACAACATGAAAACTAATTTGATGAAAAAAACTCCCATCTCGCAGAGCAATCTAACAAATTGGAGACTTTAACAGCCAAATGGGGCTTGCAATGGGGCCAATCTAATAAAAGATTTCTGAAGATCAAAAGCATAAAAATTTAAGGTAAAAACTGCAGTCCAGATTCTCCAGTTTTCTTGCTGTTGTCTATGATCCTTTTAAAATTGTTATCAAATACAAGGAATCAACTACAAATATGCTTATACACTTATTATAAATCCAAACTAGATGAGATTTTTAGTTAAAATGTACACAAGGAAAAGCAATCTTCTGTATTACAACATGTTGTTTTGAAATCTTAATTCTCCTGGATTTAACCATCTGGACGACCATAAGTCTCTGAATAAAAAATATACATTATGTCTTGGTTATCATGATGTCCATCTGGAGATGGAATTAAAAGCCATCTTGAGGTAATAAATGAAATTTGAAAAATAATAGTTGAACACTAAAATGGTATTAAGCTGCACTTAACAGATACAACTTTATCAGTAAATAGTTACAACTTTAAACTAGAAATTTGACCAATTGACATACATTGACATACACTTGTAAGGTTTTGCAAAAATAATCAAATGAAAGAAAACTAACCTTGAAGGGTGTTCATTAAACACTGAATTCATCAATGCAATCTTTGCTGCACTCCGTTGTGATTCTGCTTTTGTTGGGCAGTTCTGAAAACTTCCAAAACAACTTCCACCAGGCAATGTTACATAACAGACATAGGGAGGGTGGGTAGACTGTTCCTGTTCATAAGAAACACTTTGCTCATCTCCCTTAACCATGGAACTGTGGCCTGGCTTCATGTACCAGAATTCTTGCAATGCTTCAACAACATTGACTGGTAAAAGAAAAGTATGGATAAAGTAGAAAAAACAGTTCACATAAAAGAACACTAAATCAATAAAATGAAAAATGTTTTGCCTGACCCAATACGTCAGAGGACACCCTGCTGATGGAAAATATGAAAGCACAACAAGTATCTAAAAAATGTCCATTAAAAAAAATAATTATAGGGACATGCCACAGATTTTCCAACATATAAATGGGTAGAAATTATGTGGTCTTTCACTGTTTAAACTCTCTGAATCTGTGTTGTAATATATCTATTTCAGAAAGTACCATAAAAACCCAAAAATCAGCACTATCTTGAGAAAGGTCATCACCAGAATCTTCTTAAAGTAACTCCACTTCATGGTTATCTTGCCACACACCATTAACTTCACTGGTCACATTTGTTATTCTACATCCACATTCTGGAGAAACTAAGTCAATTGCTAAGTCAGGTTTTCTTCAATGTAGTCAAAAATGGGCAATCTCAAATCTACTTTCTTGCACAAGTTAAACAGGTTGAACTTCAGTTAAGAAATCAACAAATAAAAAATCAAATAAGAAAATAATCTTCTGTGTTAAAGTAGCTAAAATAGCTTAAAACAGCTGTGCATGTAAAATGGTATTTCAGATCTAAACTACATAAAGATGTGTCAAAATGATTTAGTTTAAATACTTCTAATGCATGGTACCTGGCTAATTCAATTTTTCTAAACAAAAAACCCTCAAAGCTTATAAAACAATCTTGGGCGAACAAAAGAAGGCATATAGATTCATATATACAATTCACCATTTTCATATCAAGAAAGAAATAATCTATGCTTCTAGGAGGCTTTAAAGAAAAAAAATTCTAGAGAATATTTGAAAATGACATGGAATCAGTGAATCCTTTATAGTTTAATTGTGACTATTTTTTAAATGACTGCAATACTTCCCAAGCCTTTCCAAATACAATATCTAGTTTGTCTGTTTACACACTTTCTTATACTTTCAAACTGATTTTAAGGAGGGCAAATGTTTTGTTCCTAGGTCAATGCTAATAGGTTTATGGGTTATATTTGAAAAAATATTAAGTTTATTATTATTAAGGTGGTTCCTGAGCCAACCCTTTTCTAAAAGATGTACAGAATGTCTTCAATAAAAAGATTCACCCCAAAATGTAAATACAAGTAAAGCTTGTAAAAAGTATAAAAAAAGAAAGTTCTTTATCCTGCTTTACATGTTAAAACTGAGTGTTGTTATCATCATCATCATCATCATCATCATCATCATCATCATCATCATCATCATATTCGGTTTAACATCCGTTTTACATGCTAGCATGTGTTGGACGATTTCTTGAAATTGACTTCCAATTTATCCTATCCTTCACGAGGTCTCTGCTGACAACTTTTTCTTTCAGCACCATCCTTATCACTTCCTCCCATGTTTTCTTTGGTCTTCCTCTGCCAGTGGTTCCTGTCACCTTGATTGTTCTGCATCTACTTGTCCAAGCATTCTTGTCCATTCTCTCCACATGACCAAACCAACGAAGCCTCCTATTCTGCATACAGCTGCCAATACTGTCCAGATTCAATCTCCTTCTGAGTTCATTAGAACTGAGCCTGTCCTTTAGACTTACGTTGCACATCCATCTTATCATTCTCATGTCATTCCGCTCCATGCGGCTGACATCTTCAGCTTTCACTGGCCAAGTTTCACTGCCATACATCATTGTGCTACGTACACATGCCTGGTAGACTCTACCTTTGGTAGGTAATGGCAGAGCTCTGCTGGTTAACAATGGCATCAGCTCCCTGAACTTACTCCATCCACTGTTAACCCTTGCTGTAACACTTGCACCAGCTCCCCCCTCAGCTCCAAGGGTGTCACCAAGGTAGCAAAACTTCTGGACAACCTCAATATCCTCATCCTCCAAATGCACTTTATGTAGGTCTAAGTCACAGGTTGCCTCTCCTTCTTTGCACCTCTTGCAGCTAAAACGGTTAGTTTCTGTCAGTTTGCCCTTTATTCCACTGCACCGTTTATGTACCCAGTGCTTGCAAGTACCACAATAGATTGAGTTGCTCCCAACTCCCTTCCCACAGACTGAACAGGGAAACTTTCCTTTCTCCAATGGCTTTCCTAAATTGCAACCACTGACCATCACTTTTGTCTTGCCCATGTTCACTCTCAAACCTTTACCTTCCAAACCCTTCTTCCAAGTCTCTAACTTAGCAAGTAGACCATCCAATGTCTCACAGGAGAGAACCAGGTCATCTGCATATAGCAATTCCTCTGGGCAACCCTTTCGAAACTCTCTTGACAGTGCTTCCAAAACACAAATAAAAAGCAGTGGACTTATTACAGATCCCTGATGAACTCCAACACCCACACCAAAACTCTCAGTATAGGAACTGTTGACCCTTACCCGACTTTTAGCATTTCTGTACATTGCCTGAACAACCTTAATCAGCCATTCACTTACTCCTAGTTTCCGTAAAGCCCACCAAACAACTTCTCTTGGCACTCTGTCAAAGGCTTTTTCCAAATCCACAAAGGCAAAGTACAG
>RDPX01000079.1:319983-369626 GCA_003991215.1 Morbakka virulenta | reverse complement strand
GATGCAGCACAAATCAATGTGTCTTCGCTCCAGAAACTCTGCTACTTCACCAGATCTACCTCTCAAACTTCCCACATTCAGACTACAGAGTCTGAAGCTTGTCATCATTTCCTTCGGTTGATGTAGTAGCTTGATAACGGTTACTGTTACTTAATTGAAATTACACACTGTGGTAAAATATTTCGCTTGAAAACAAACCTAAAATATCAGTTGTTGATTATTCATAATGCATCAAGTTACAATGATGTGAGAATTTCAGATGATGTATGATCTGAGAAACTTAATCTACCAATTTTAGTTTATTCATTGTTATCAAAACAGATTTTTAGTGTCTAAAATGATTTTTGTTCTGGTTTAAAATACTTAAACTTCAACCTAAGAGACATTAGACATCTCCTACATAATTCAGGAATTTACAAAAATCTACCTTGTTTTTCTTTTGCTGTGATTAAAAGTAATACATTTTTACTGTAAATTACATCAATGGAGTGGAAACCACCAAATGTTATTGTCCTTAAGGATAACAGCATTTTTTCTCCTACTTTCACTCAATCAAAGGTTAGGACCCACTTTGGTAGAAAGTGTTATTTTTCACATTGTTCTCCATATCTTTTCATGTTGCTCTCTTTGCTTTGTCATACTGTGATGACAAAGCAAAGATAATTATACGATGATACTGCTTTTGATAATATTTACCAGGAATGTTCAATTTCATAGCACAACACCCTGCCCAAAATGTTATCCTATTCTGATACCTTTTGTTGCTTAGGATACTTCAGACATAAAATGACCCACCATGTCAAAACTTCAGTTTACTTATTACAAGTACCATATAGAGTGGGGATAAAATAGCCAAAGGAGATACAGGATTAATCAGTGATGTGGCAACAACATAACTGAAATAATAACATAGACACCATCAGAGTTTATTAATGTTTTTGTTGAGAAGATGGGTGTTACAACATATTCTTTTATTTTATTGCAAACAATTTTGCCAATTCAAAGAATACTTTATTAAACATGTGAAACAAAGGAAAAAAATGCATGAACTTATATGTTTAATATTTAGTATCACTGGTCAGACTTTGAAGTGGGTTGCCAGTGGTTATTCTTTGCTACACTGAATGGAGTATCAACATGTGACAATGTTGGTGGTACAAAAAAACCCCACAGAAAATGACTGGATATCAGGAAAAGTTTGCAACAACTCTACAATGATTAAATCTTCAGTGAAAAAATTCACTTTTGGCAAATAGATTAAGGGCATTTTCCTATATTAGCAAAAATTACTGATTTAACACAAATGGCTTTATGGATGAGATCATGGAATTGTTCTTGGCAACAGGAGCTTGCACAGAAACTGAAGTAACTTTAAATGATTAAGAGTTATGTAATGAAATTTGATTTCAGCTGTAGCGTGCCAGTGAACGTTGGTGTAGTTAACACATTTAATTAATGAGCCAGTTTGATACAAAAAGAACTATGATAAGAGGAAATGAGGATAAAATTTCTATATAGAAGTCTTTCAAAATCATATTACTGACCCACATTTGATAACATGAACTGAGTTCCAGATGAACTTATTAAATGAAAACAAAGAATTCAGGTCTGAACAAAAATATACCTAATGTCTAGTCCATAAAATTTTACTTGGTTAAATAAATAGAACACTTCTATATACTGTGGGTAAATAAAGGTAGACATTGAAACCAAAAACTTTAGGTGTGTTTGGTAACTTTCAGCTTATCTCTAAAACTAGAAAAGATATGGAGAAAACATTTTCGATTGAAGTTGCAGCATGAAGATGAAAATTTCTACCAAATATAGCCAAAATCTGAGGTGGCTGTTAAGCCTCTGTTATATATACACTTAATTTTTGCATTCTAATCTTCTTCATTGTATTTGGAAGCAAGATATTATATCATGCCTCAGTGAAGATTAAATTGCCAATAAAAGTCTTCCTGGGCCTTCATTCTTTTCTTTGAGCAAGCACAAACTAATTTCTTCCCAATCTTCTACCAAGGCATCTTCTGGGTTTTCATGCATTCATGATACTTTAATTTTGTAGACAAAACCCTGTCAACCTTAAATTTTTGTGAATTAAATCAAGTATAGTTACCCATTATTCCATCACTTTGTGGGTGTATAGCACAGTCATTGGTTGTTGGCACTCAATGAGTATAGTGCCTTGGTGCCATGTAGCCAACCAATACATTAATTTAATGACTTATTGCAAATGTGTAACAATGTATGTATATATATTCCTTTTAACAAATGTGTGCTAAAATCTATAAAAGTATTAAATTTAGGGCAATAGTGTATGACATGAACCTTCTTCAGCTTGCCCCACTGTATCCATGGAAACCAGGTAATTTAATCAACAAATTTTCTTTCTTCCAGCAATGATAAAAAGACAATCTGCAGAGAGAAACACTTAGGGTAATTTGGCACTCCCTCAGGAGACTCCAAGCACATTAAAATTATAATTATCTGGTTAAAGGTCCTTGTTAAACAGCTTAACTCTACCGTTCAGTGAAGATACCAGGCAAAGAGGCAATGCAGACCAAATGAAGAAAGTAAGAGGTAGTATTTTACAAATCACTGAAAAGTTAGCTTATAATACTGCCTATTTAACAATGCCATCCCATCAAAGAGAAGTGCTAGACTCATAACATTTATCTCTGCATGAAATGCCAAAGTACAAACATGCTTTTATCCAACATAAATTTGTACTAAAACTATATCAATGAAACAAAATGTACAAATTTGCTTATGGCCAACTTTAGGGTACCTTTCCTTGATGACAAATATTCCCGACACCCCTATTTTAACTTATCTGTATCTATCACAGTTTAACTAAAGCTAAGTATGGTATTTTGTCACAAGATTGTATTAATGGGCCACATATCACCCCAGGTGTTTTCTGCTTATTGTGACTATTTCATAATTATAATGTATTCATAATTTAATTATGAATATATGATACAAATTTTTAATATTCGAGTTGCAGCTGCCAATACACTCTGTTTTCATATGCTTCAATGCCTTCTTTAATGTGATATTGCAATGTAACACCTGCACCTTTAAGACACTCTTAAAACTCCTCTACCTAGAGAGTTATGTATATTACCTGACACTGCTGGCAACTTTTAAGTCATCAGGGCCTCTTAATTGAAATTNTGCAGAAAAACTTAAAGAAGAAAATCTATTTATGAACGAAAGTAAAACTGAGTTTACACACATATATCTTGCCGAAATATCTGAAACTGATCCAGAAGGAACACCTATCCGAGGCTGCGAAAACTGGCGTAAGTGTAAAACGTTAGGGTCCCTGCTATGTAGTTCAGCAGACATCTCTGCCAGATGCATCCAAGGCAACATAGCATTTAAATTATTATCAAAAATCTGGTCTCGCCGCAATAAAATTCCGCTCAAAACCAGACTCAAACTTTATAACGCGTACTGCCTCTCCATCATGCTATATAATTGCGACAGTTGGGCTACCAACAAAGCTATGATGAATAAAATAGATATATGCCACCGTAAACACTTGCGAACGATAACAGGTCACCTATGGCCCAAAAGCGTAATCAGTAATAAAGAACTGTATAAAATCTGCCAAACGGATCCTATATCTACACTAGTAGCAAAGCGAAGATGGTCTATGCTAGGTCATGTCCTACGCATGGACATCAACACCCCCACCCAGAAAGCCCTTGAATTCGCCATATCAGGAGCAACAATGTATAAAGCCAGAATAGGACGCCACTCTACAAATCTTCTCAGCACCATCCGTGAAGACATCAAAAACTCCGGACTTGGGCAACTCCGTACCAGAAAACAGCTCCAGAGCCTAAGGGAAAAAGCAAGAGAGAAGAAGAACTGGAAACGTTTCAACGAAGGTCTGATTGCATCTATGGGATGTCCTCGACTACCAAAGAAGCAGAACACAGAGGATAAGTAAGTAAGTAAGTATGGTATTTTGTCACAAGATTGTATTAATGGGCCACATATCACCCCAGGTGTTTTCTGCTTATTGTGACTATTTTATAATTATAATGTATTCATAATTTAATTATGAATATATGATACAAATTTTTAATATTCGAGTTGCAGCTGCCAATACACTCTGTTTTCATATGCTTCAATGCCTTCTTTAATGTGATATTGCAATGTAACACCTGCACCTTTAAGACACTCTTAAAACTCCTCTACCTAGAGAGTTATGTATATTACCTGACACTGCTGGCAACTTTTAAGTCATCAGGGCCTCTTAATTGAAATTCCAATGTCAAAGATGCTAAGTATTTTTGACTTTATACAAGCCCATCTTTGATCCTGTATTTATATCAAAGTCCAGCTTGTTTTGAAATTAAGAAACAAAGTAATTTGTGAAAAATAACCTACAAGTATCCTTTTGATAAATGTAACTATGCCATCAAGGAAACAAAAATGAACAATTGTTAATAAAAATGCAAAACACCATATTATTAGTAGAGAAGAATGCTTATTTGTCTGGATTTTTTTTAAAAAAAAGGTTCATGACAGCATGGAAATGACTTTCTCATGAATTTTGAATCCCTAATTGGTGTATATGTATATTTATATGAATTTGAAATGTGTCTATTTAACCTGTTTTGTTCTGTAACATTTACTTTATTCACTGGAATAAAAAATATAAACTGACTTCTGATTCCATTATCAGTTTGTACATTAGGTTAACACTGATAAAATCAAACTTTTCCACTGAAAGTCATGCTACATCTTTGCAGTTAACAACCTTTTAGGTACAGAGAGGGGTAGTTTTCCTTAGTTCAAATTGGTTTTTTCCCCTCAAATTTAGTGTTTAAAAAAAGACAGGAGTAAAGTAAACAATAACCCTGACTACCATCTAAAATCTGTGACAATAATGAATAAACATGATTATTGGAGATAAAAAATATTAGGGCAATATAAACATGTGTGATCCATAGGATTTGAAATCTAAAACTTCTATTTTAAATAGATGCTTCAAATTCTTTTGTTGCAAATGTCTTCATTTCTTGGATTTCAAAAAGTCTCTAATTTTGAAAAAACCCTACCTTTCTCATCATGTAATTATAATCAAGGAGAAATGTGTTTCTTATGTAAAAGACTTGTTTTTGTATTTTATTTCTTTTTCTGTTCTCATTCCTTGCACCTCTCTGTTAGAATATGATAAATTAAGCTATTTTACATTCATCACAACCATGGGTTTCCTGTGGTATTTTCTGCCATCTTGTTTTTGTTGCTAATTATATATGGCATTGTGTAGATGCGAGCAGAGTTGAGTCATCTTTTTTTCTATCACTCTATCTGTGTCTCTCTCTTATTTCAATATATATATATATATATACAGTGATTAGTCCAGGAGCATTTAAGTACAGTGTACTAGTATGTGTGCCCAAATTGCCCAAATTCTGATGTCCAAATAGGGTAAATAAAAATCATTTAATTATATTTGTGTAAAAACATTTCTTTTTTTTTCTGTTGGGGCTATTCAAATTTAATTACTGAAATAAACATTTAAATCAAATATATATCATTGAAGGATCTGCTATTTTACAAATAAAAAAGGAATCAAAGTCAATGACTTGAAAGTATAGTTAGCACAAATATGAACTACTAGGGAATGAAACCTCTTTAACACTCTGGGATTTTTATTTATGGCCAACCAATAATGCAACTCAATGAACTATTTTCTTTTCTTTCGTGTTTGCATTACAATCTCCATATTATTTTCCAGCTGGCATTTTAGAATTTTATTTACATTTCTATTGGCATTTTAGAGTCCTAACACAAACTGAAGATCATTTTTCACTTAACAGCTGTATTTACTTTAGAAAGTTTTTCCTTTACTAATAACAAACTTATTGACAAATCTGTTGTCTTGCCTAGGCATTTTGTTTGTTTCAAGTGCTTTATGTGGGCAAGTTAATCTTTTAATAGTTGTCAATGGATAATTTTTCCACTGAACCCCATAAAAAACCTCTTGTTACAGCACTGATATTGAGATCTCAAAAGAGTTGAATTTGGAGACACCTGACACTTGTATAGTACATAATTGTGTCTGTCATTATTAATATTAGGACTTGTAAAGAAGGAGTTGATTTTGTTATATTATTAAACTCTGGCTTTTTAGACCATTTCATCAATTATACCCAACATTTGATAAATTTAAAGTTCTTGATTATATGGGCTTAGTGGAAACCATCAATATAAGAGCTTTATGTTACATGTTGTAAGTTTTTTCTGTGCTCAAAGAAAGTTTACCACTCATGACATGCTCCTGTATTTAATAAATTGTTCCTTTTTCTTTCAAATTTCAATTTGGTGTTAAATAAAATTTAGCATTGGCCTGTTCATTAATATGGAAATGGAGGTATATTGCACAAAACTTGACATGTTTTGGTTGTATTTGGGCATTGATTGAAGTAAGCAAGTCAGAAAACCAAATAGCCTTTTACATCATCAACGTTTGGAATCTTATATCAGTATACACACATGTATTTATATATAAACGTACATATTTGCCAAATAGTGAAACACACACAAAATATATTACATCCAAATTTGAAAAGACAAAATTAAAAATTTCTTATTTCTTACAAAGATCCTCTTCTGTGATTAGCTTATTACAATGTGATTAACTTACTACAATCCTGCTCACAAATGCAGAAAAGGGCTTTTGTACACAACTAGAAATGTTTAGGGTGCAGTGAAAAAGCAATTATTACACTATCAACTTCTGTACCTTGTGTGTCCATTAATTTATGTGAGAAATGAACACATTTCTCAAATAAATTAACAAAGTTAAAGATGTGTTATACATACAAAATCACTTACTAACTTCTATCAATGCCAAATGCCAATTATGTATGATATGTACACCACAGAAGACCAAATTGGCCATGTACACATTGTGGGCCCAGCTTCAGGAAATAAAGACCATGGATAAAAACAATTACAACTTGTACTTAACATATCTTTAGCTGCTACTTGTTACTGCTAAAAGTACAGGTTATTTATCATTCCCTTTCAAGTTTAATAGTGATGATCTTACATGTTGATGTTTGTGTGACATGCAAGTCTGGTTCAGAAGTTTAAACATGACTTTGCTGGGTCCTCAGCAGTAAAAATGTTGCAAAAAAGCTAAATTTCCAACAACAACAATCTGGGAAAACAATGGAAATATACATCAAGTAGCTTAGCTGATAGCTCAGGGAGAAAATATTACCAAACTATCCATAAATAGTGCTTAAATAACCACTTGTAGCAAATGTAAACCCTCCAATTACTTAAATATGCTTCTGAATTCCTCTTAACTCAATTTTACAACTTTTGTAGGAAATCTATAACTCATGAATGCAGGAATGGACAAAAGTGTAATGTACAAAATTTGTTGCCATGGATAAATTTTAATAATGGAGCAATGCAAGACTCAATTTTGCTGGGCTATGTAGATTCATAACATTTGTGCAAGTTAATCACCACTAAATACACCATCACAAGGGAGAAAAAATTAAATTCTCCACAAATTAATTATTGTATAAAACCAACAATTTGACATAGAAATCCTATGGTTTTGTAGTTTTGATGGGCAGAATTTTCAACCAAGAAGAATTCACTTGGCTTATTTATCTGGCAATGAAAAATATTCACAGTAAAAGTATACTTAAATAATGAATAAATCTCTTCAATGATATCACAGTCTACAACTTCCAATCTCTAATATAGTTTATGTAAACAGCTCTTGACTAAGTCTTTTATTAGACCAATTTGGTATGAAAATGCTAATGCCCCATTGGGAGTGCAAGCATCCCATTCCTTTCATTACTTAAGTTCCACTCTAACAAAAACAATGAGGGGCTACAAATGCTACCCTTTATGGTAACAGAGAAATAACCATGTAAATAAAACTTATCTTTTCATGGGTATGGTGAAAAAAATCTCTACTGTAATTCATGTGGAAAATACATTGCCATGAAAGTGTTTGAAAACCCTCATTGTGGCAACACACATAATAAACTCTGTTATGTAATGAATAATGAGTAACACCAAACAAACCAGTTTGATACTGTAAAAATGTAACAGAAGACAATTCATGCAGAGAACTATACCTTAAAAACATCTAAACAAGAAAGTAAAGATCATTATGGTAAAAAATACATAAATGAGCAATTTTCAAATTTCAGCAATGCATGCCAATCCTCACCCACCTTCACCTTTCCCAAACAACAGAATACCTGAATTAATGTGTATAAACTTAAAATAATCATGTGATCAGAAACCAGTAAATAGTAATATTACTAAAACCGAATGACCATATTTCAGATCTATACAGTAAGCTGATACACACATAAAACAGGGGGAGGGGGTATTAAAACAAACAAAAAATGAAGTGGAAAAAACAATTTTTTTTTGTTATTAGAAATATCAATGCACAAGCCTTGCCATTCTTGTAGATAATAATAACGCCATATCTGATGGATGGATGATCAAGTTGAAATGAAACCCATATTCAGGGTGTTCTTCGAGTCGATTGAATTTGAGGTTGTGGTCAATATGAGTAACAAAAGTGCTGCAATGCCAATTTCTCATGGTTCACTGCGGAAGGTATTAAAGATGGCATGTCGTGTTAATGAACGCAATTACCAAATGCATTAATACCTTTAGGCACAATTGATATTATAATTATAAAACGATAGATGTCTAAGAGGATTTGTTATCCCCTTTCAAATTCGATTCCGCTCTTGTATTTTTGGGATGGTATTTGAGTGGGCAAAAACCGCTGTACAAATGTTGTAGTAATTAATAAATGATGTGGAATAAACTGAAAGGAAATGGTTCGTTTTCTTTAAATGGCGTTAAAGGCGGAAGAATCAGAAATCATAGTGAGAAGGGAGGGAAGATCGAGACACGATTTATAAACCAATATATCTCCTATGCAATGGCTTAAAAGTTAATGGATCCGTCAAAGTCATCAAATAAATCCGTTTTGGTGAACAGAACAGGCTAAAACCCATACATTAACCAAGGAAATAACCTCTGGCGACAGTGATTAGGAAGCAAACAAACAATTTACCAAGGCAATAGTCTCACGACACAACACTAGGGTGTTAATCCCAAGTCAGACCGTCAATAAGACACGATAAGTCATAAAAAAACTACGTCAACTGAAAAGCGATCTGACCAAATAAGAGTGACAAATATTTGCTGATTATTAATCATTCGTTATCATAAACAGACAGAAACTTAATATTTGGTTGGGTTTTTTTACGCAAGGTTTCAAAGGTACAAGTGGTCAACCGAAAACAAAGCCTTGAAAAATAAGTGTCAAATTCAGTTAATGGGCATCAATCAATGTTTTGAATTGTGGTTCCCCATTTTTCTTTTTTACATGGCCGTAGGTCAATGTCCCTAACAACTTTCAGGCTAAAAGTAGAATATAATACCCACTGTTATTTTCAAATACACAGCAAGATCTTGGCAATGAGAGCAGTACATCTTTGTATTTAGTTCTCCCATCTCACAAAGTCGTGACTTTAGAGCTATTAACTGCTTCCTTCAACAAGTAAATGTAAACGTCAATTTGGTGTTGATAAATGGTGCTGTGATCAGTATGCTTGTGTAAGCAATCAGTTTTAAACACGCTGACAACTTTTAACCCTTCTGATGCCTAGGATTTCTCTATTTGAAGTGAGCGAGCTACGAAGAAATAAACGACTCTGGGAAATTCTCGTCCGACTTACATCTCGTGCATTAACTAGTCTTCTGTGTGGGTGCTTTCTTTATCTTAAAAAAACCAACACCACATAAATTTAAGTTTTCCTAAGCCTCCTTATAACAATTAAGACATCTTGAGGAAAATCTCTTGTCACAATACGAATCAATAACTTTGTCGTGGCTAATTACAGTTAATACCATAACTGCTCTACAGGCCATTTACAACCAACCAGCCATGTCATCGGATTACGAGAAAGCCAAGTCTCAGGAAAGCAAAACAGAATCAACAAAGGCAAATAGATGCCAAATTTTGCTTAAATAACTCAATCATTTCGATATTTACCTCTTCCATACCCTTTTGTATGTTTGGCAAATGAAGTTAGAACGGCATCGACTGCATTTTTAAGTCCTGATTTTCCCTGAGGCTGTGAAGTACAGCTGGATGTTGAGACGCTAGAAGAAACGTCACATGTGCGATGTCTGGACGTTCTCATGGCATTCCCTCTGCTACTATGTCCCCTTGATTCCTGCATCTTGAGAAAACCAGAGGAACCTTAACAATGTCTACATACTTTAAAACAAGCCTCTTTGCTTTAAAAATAAATATTGAAAAGATCCTAACACAGTTTCAACTTTTGATTGCACTTCCTTAGCTTTGAAGTGGAAATTTGTGAAGGTCGTAAACGCAGTGGGATCCGCAGCCAACAATAACAAATCCCGCCTATTATTTCCCATAATCCCCTCTGAACTTAACCTGCACAGTCAATGGTCTGAAAATAAAAGATGGGGCTGTGCAGAATCTGCTTAGTTATTGCCATGGGGTCACGAATTCTTTCTTCTTCTTCTTTTTTTTTCATTAAATTTATCGGCCTTCAAGAAAACTTCGTTACAGCATTGTACTTTAATTAATTTCCTCACAGGAGACGTTACAATTTGAAATAAATTTGAAAGCTCTTTATATTTTGAATTTAGAGCTCTTTACAATATAGGTAAAGTTTATTGAACAAGGGTGGTAAACATATAATATCAGTAAAATAATGAGTAACGCATTATTACAATCTAAACAGAACAATTATGATTGTTATTATTATTATTATTATTATTATTATTATTATTATTTATACAGGATAAAACATTTCAATGCTACTTGCATTGCTATTAACATGTGTCCTGGACAAGGATGACAGAATTTGTAACAATATACTTGATTTACTTTGCAGGGGAAGAAGCATTTTATGTCGATACTCGAACTCAAAGGGGCATATTTAGTTCATTTGTTGAGGGGTTCTCAAATTGGAAACCTGAGCGGCTCAGAGAGTTGTGGCTCTTACAGTGTAGTTCACTTTTTCTTTTCGGAGAACGTCCAACAAAAAACTGTAACCACCCTGTCTAAACTTTGATGCTGGGAAATACCTTACAGGTTTAGCAAAAGAAAATATGACAATAAAAACACGAGTTACGGTATGACAATTACAGATAAAACTGTTTTTTAATTTCCCTAATTTCCTGTTGCCAACGCAGGTCATCATCCATAATGGGACTCATTACACCATTCTTATTTGCTAAAATACAGGTAAAATTTGATGATATTAAAACTTTGTTATGATTGAAACAATATGCTTTCTTACAAAACTGACGTATCCAACTAAAGGAATGTTTTGACAAGCTATTTATATCTATATTTACTAACCTTGAACCAAAAATGCATTGACACAATATTGCAATGCCAAATGTTCTCCATTCAGCTTTTAAGGCAACCAGTTTGTACGCACAGAAGATGCGAAGACATGTTAATTCCACGTTCAATGTTTCGAAAATGTACACGAGAGGCGAATTTTTTTATGTTTGACACTTTATGGAATGAGATGTAGGCTATAGGAGAGACAAGATTTTCTCGGCTTGATGATCAATGCAATTTACATGTCTGGGATAAGTCTGCTCATACATTGTGTAAAAAATATAAGAAATTTGTGCCTTAAATCACGGGTTTCATCTTTAATTTTATTTTCACCTGCGTTCCTTTCAAATAATCACGATGATAAGTTCATTACATTTAATTGATTATCACCTATCTAAACTATTCAAAATGTATTACACTCTACTTCACAGAAATCGAATTTTTTGGGGCTTGATTTCCATCTTTAGCAGCCTTATACGTCCTTAATTGATAATATTTCTTACATCTCCCACCTATTTTTTTCAATATTTCACGTTCACCTCTGTGGAAGTTATGAGGAGAAAAATGAGAGACTGCAGCGAGAATTCAGGAGATGGCATGATAACATTGCATAGTAATAGTAATAGTAATAGTAATAGTAATAGTAATAGTAATAGTAATAGTAATAGTAATAGTAATAGTAATAGTAATAGTAATAGTAATAGTAATAGTAATAGTAATAGTAATAGTAATAGTAATAGTAATAGTAATAGTAATAGTAATAGTAATAGTAATAGTAATAGTAATAGTAATAGTAATAGTAATAGTAATAGTAATAGTAATAGTAATAGTAATAGTAATAGTAATAGTAATAGTAATAGTAATAGTAATAGTAATAGTAATAGTAATAGTAATAGTAATAGTAATAGTAATAGTAATAGTAATAGTAATAGTAATAGTAATAGTAATAGTAATAGTAATAGTAATAGTAATAGTAATAGTAATAGTAATAGTAATAGTAATAGTAATAGTAATAGTAATAGTAATAGTAATAGTAATAGTAATAGTAATAGTAATAGTAATAGTAATAGTAATAGTAATAGTAATAGTAATAGTAATAGTAATAGTAATAGTAATAGTAATAGTAATAGTAATAGTAATAGTAATAGTAATAGTAATAGTAATAGTAATAGTAATAGTAATAGTAATAGTAATAGTAATAGTAATAGTAATAGTAATAGTAATAGTAATAGTAATAGTAATAGTAATAGTAATAGTAATAGTAATAGTAATAGTAATAGTAATAGTAATAGTAATAGTAATAGTAATAGTAATAGTAACCATGAGAGTAAGCTTAGTTGCTCTCATGTTTAATTCCAACAAGAAGATAAAGCATGGTGTTCTAATAATAATGCCAATGATCTTTTGGACTAAATAGGAAGTTTCCTCCCTTTTTAATCCTAAAATTAGCAGCATCCTTTCCAAAGTGAAGGTGTCCTGTCTTATGAATTCATGCTGAGGTGCACGAACTTCTTATCCTCAAACTGTTCAGTCAACTTCCTGAGAACGTCTTAGTATTAATCAGCCTTAAGAGCACTATTTTTCCCAATTTCCGTCTCAATCCAATAGTTAATCTAATAACAAGAACCTGTTTTCCTTTGGTGGTTACAATGTCGGGTTTGTAAGTATCAACTGTATTGATTGAAGGGGATAATAATGATTCTACTTCACAACTGATTAGTGAGTGAAGACAGTGACGGGCTTTGAGAAATGATGACAACCTGTGTAGCAAGGAGTCATATCGCCAATTATAGGGTCCTTTCCCAATTTTTGTCTTACAACTGCCTGTAACATGCTCAAGGATTTTGTCCTTCTCGCAGTGTGTGCGTTTTGATGTGACCTTCCCCCATTGCTTTATATTTGTTTTGGTAGCTAATGTGCTGGTTCCATAGCGTATAACATAAGAGTAGGGAAGACAAGGTCCTTTGCAAATATGTTATTATGCGTTTGTCGCTAAACATTTAACTTTATTTCATGACAACTCCTTGGGTTGTTAACCTGTCAATATGAATTCGGATTGATTCCGTAGGCACTTAGTTGGTTCCCTTGTCAATTTATATAGCTCGCGCAGCGTTATGTATTTCAAAAATATCAGTATTTCTAGAGGATTTTAAGTTATTCCGGAATGATTCTTGACATAGAGTATAGTGGTCTTATGTTCAATCCGAAATTTGGTTGGCCTTGGCGAATTATGGCAAATGTTCCAGTAATCGGAATCTCAAACTAATAACAAATATATTGTGAGTGATGTTATTGAGGTTTTCCTTTATCCATGTAATGGGGAATATCTGCAATGGTTAAATCTTAGCAATTTTTGATAGTACATACTGTTGGAATAAAAGTAACCTAATCTCAGAATGCAGAAGCAAAGTCTCAATCGTAGTAAGAATCTCTTTTTTCTTGTCAAGTAGTTTATGTCTCGTGTTCTTTGTTACTCATGTGGAAATTAAAATGCTTTCCCAAGTGTACAAAGCAAGTCATTTTCCACGGGCTTGATCATTTCATTATTGCGATACGGCTTTGGTTTTACTTGTTTGCGTAACAAGTTCAGTTTTTTCATAATTTAGGAATGGGATTTGTCAACTCAAATAGTCATATCACTCCAGTAGCACCAGCAGCTGAATGCATTAAATAAAATCTGGTTTGCACACTTCTGACCGGTTTCAGAATTCACCTCGTCTACAAACTGCAACCAGTGTCTCGGCATTAGATGGTTTAAGAATTTATATATATATATAATATTATAGTTTATATCCTAGCTGTGAAATGATGTTTCTTCACATACTGAACAAAAGTGTCAACATATTGAAGACTTCAGGTCTAAGGCAGTATCTTTGAAGAACAGCAACATGAAAATTATCATACAGGTTCCTATGACGTTGTACGGTAGATGATAGTGTTCTGAGATTGTTCCTATCAACTTATGTTTGACCTCACTAAAAGCGCTTTTAAGGTCTATTCACGTGATAGTAATGTTCCTCTGCTCGCGGTGGGCTCATTAATCATGTGAGATTTATTGACTACATGTTCATATGTGCTACCAAAACTGGGAGTAAATCGTTTCTGCAGGTTGGTATCAATATTTCCATCAGGTGATAAAAACTGAAAGAGATTGTCCCTAAGAACCGAAGTGAACATTTTCTGCATGATTGTTTCTAGCGTTATCGGATGGTAATGTGTCGAGTCGGGTGTGTGATAATAATAACAAAGTTCATGTCCAGCATGACAGCCCGTGTAGGGAGATGGTATTCACCTGCCAGACGAGAAAACTTAACCCCGGCTACCGACCAGTAGCTATAGAGGTTAAGCACCTTCCTCAATATGTTGGTGGTTCCAATGATGGTAGATGTTTGGAGTCCACCCAAGACACCAGGGATGCCCAACTCTTTCAAACTGCGCTCCAAGCGCTTCGTCACCACTCCTAAGCTTCCCACGATGATTGGGACAACGCTGGTACATACACTATGTAACTTTCGGATTTGTTGGGCCAAGGGAGAATACTTAGTGACCTTTTCTTCTTCTTTAGATGTCACATTTCGATCGGAAGGCACAGCAAAATCTACAACCAGCCATTTCTTCTTAGTGCGGTCAACAACAACAACATCCGGACGATTACATTCCACCTGTTGCATTGTCTCCACTGATCTATCCCACCAAACTTCAAACCTACCATCTTCACTCTTTCTAACTTTGTCAGGCACCTCTTCAAACCATTTCCCCGCACATTTCAACCCATACTTCTTGCACAACTCCCAATATATTCTCAATCCCATCCTATCATGTCGCCTCTTGTACTCCTTCTGAGCCAGTACCTTACACCCACACGCAACATGCCAAACTGACTCAGATTCAATTCCGCAGATGCGACACATAGGACTAACACCACCATCCCACTTCGACTGCGCCAACCTTGTCCTCAATGCTTGCTCTTGAGCAGCAAACACAAATGCCTCTGTGCTTTTTGCAAGGAAACCACCTTTAACCCACTGTACTGATCTCTCTGTTGCATTTTCATCCATCTCCCGAAAGAACCTACCATGCATAGCCTTCTCCATCAATCTCTCCTTTCTCTCCTCAACCACTCTCGTCTTGTAATGCTTCTTTGTCTCCCTTCCATGCATAATCATTCCAGCCACCTGTTCCAAAATCGTCTCCTCAGTAGCATGTACATACTCTTCTAACCCTAACTCTTCCTGCCTCACACAATCTTCAACGCTGATCAGGCCACGACCCCCATCCTTTCTTCCGATGTACAGACGATCTACACTACTATTCCTATGGAAAGCACCATTCATCGTTAAAATCTTCCTTGTCTTGGTATCAAGTTTACGTAGCTCAGCATCAGACCAATCCAGTATTCCAGAGCTGTATCGGACAACACTAACTGCCCACGCATTGATGCCGCGAACCAAGTTCCCAGCATACAACCTCGACTTTGCCAGCAATTTCACACGTCGTAGGTACTCATTCCCAATTTTCTCCTTCATCTTCTTCTGCATTACTTTCGCCCCTTCTAGCACTCCCAGGTACTTGTACCCATCTTCATCAACCTCCTTCATCAACTCCCCACTCGGTAGCTCGATTCCCTCACATTCAGCCCTTTCACCTCGTCTAATTTCCAAAACAGCACACTTATCTAACCCAAACTCCATCCCAATGTCCCTAGAGTAAACCCTCACCACCTCGACCAATGCCTCCAACTCACGTTTACTCCGTCCAAATAGCTTCAAGTCGTCCATAAACAATAAATGATTGACCAACACCCTACCGTGACCGAAGAAATATCCAAGCTTCTCTCTGTTGAGTAAAATACTCAGCGGGATCATTGCAATAACAAAGATCAAAGGGGAAAGGGAGTCACCTTGGAATATTCCCCGATTGATGTTAACTTCACCAAGCACCTCGTTATTAGCCGTCAGTACTGTCTTCCATTCAGCCATACTTCCTTTCAGCAAACTCCGCACATTCTCTGCAACTCCAACCATGTCCAGTATCTCCAAAATCCAACTGTGAGGGACCATATCATATGCCTTCTTGTAATCAATCCAGCACATGCTAAGGTTTCTCTTCATAGCCCTGACCTCGTGCAAAATTGCCTTATCGATCATCAATTGATCTTTCGTGCCACGTGACTTCTTCCTGCATCCCTTCTGTTCCTCAGGAAGATGGATGGTAGATGTTTTGAGTAATAATAATAATAATAATAATAATAATAATACTAATAATAGTAACAGGATTTGTTATAAATATTGTAACTAATAATTAAGACTTGTAATAACAGTTAAATAGAGTTTAGGTGATCACAAATAATGATTGTCATGAGAGATCTTAACATAAAATTCCACAATTTAATTAACAATACCTGAGATGAAATATCTAAACAATGAAAATAATGAAAAATGTAAGATAATGATATTTACATATCTTCAGTTCAAGTCTTTGTAAGCAGGTACATCATGCAGATCAATGCAAGTGATATCATTGGCTAAGAAGTTGCACTCCTTGATAAATAAATAGCGTGAAGTGTTTTGTCACCCACTAGTGTGAACTTACAATTACAATTAAGTTCATTCTTTTCATCAAAACAATATCCCCCTCATAAATGAAGAATTAAAATAGATTTCTCCGATGTTATACGGTACCAAATTTCTAACAAGTTTAAGAACACTACCGGTAAGACACAAAACACCGGGCGTGAAATTTAGCGGTACTTTTATAACTCATCAAAAATAATTAAAATTTCCAAGGTGTAACATCTACGTAAGACATGATAAAAATCATAACAAATCACTCTAGAATTCTATTCTCATCCAATAAATCCCTTAAAAAAATATCACAGATGAGCCCCCGACCCCCCCCGTTTTTTGACAGAGAAATAAAGAAAGCTGCGAATGAGCTAACGAATAATAAAACAACAGGTAGGGATGGTGTATACGCTGAATTAATAAAATCCTGTCTTGACGAACTACACTCACTAAATGCAGAACTCCTAAATGAAACCAGTAGAACTGGTATTTATCCCAAGGATATCTGACATGGTACATTAAATCCATTAGCCAAAACGCTGAAAAAGAACAAAAGAATAAACGTCCGGCCAATCATCTTGCTCTCGGTTATTTGTAAAATTCTTACAATAACACTTATCGACCACTGTTGGTACCGAAAAAGATGTTTATCCCTCTATGGCAAGCAGCATACCAATATGGACGATCAACAGCTGAACAGGTCTTCGCAATCAAAATACTAACAGAACCAAAGCTATCACTTCTGTAAGCTATGATTTATCTATCCTCCTATTCCACATGTCGGAAGCATTCGATACAGTGAATCGCTCTAAACGAATGACAATTCTTTGAGATATACTTACGAACTCTGAACTTTTCATGATGAACCTACTAATAAACGCTTACTCTGAACGTTGAAATAGGAAACAACACCGGTAAAGACATCAAAACATCTCGCGGTATCTGCCAGGACGATTGCCTTCCAGCTGTTTTCTTCATTCTCGATCTGTCTTTTGCCACAAAACCACGTTTTATTCAACCAAAGGATTGTCAACCTACTTTACGGTCAGCCCCGGACTTGGTTATTGATAGGGACACTTAAAATATCTCAATCGACTCTATATGCTTATGCTTCTTTTGTAATCTCTGACATATAAAAAACAAACGAAGTGAAACGTATCATTCCGGAGATCCTGCTGGAAAAAGGCTTTTATGTAAATAAAAACAAATCTGAACACTGTCACGTCAGCCGGAATAACAACAATATGTCTTGGAAAAATAGCAACTATTTAGTAACGGTAGTCGACACTGAAGAAGATATAAAATGAAGCAGATGTCAAAGACCTTTTTAACGCTAAATATATTATTAAACAAACACATGGCAAGGTTTTTTAAAACCTATGTTGAAAGCATATTTCTTTATAATTGTGGACCATGACAAAAAAACCCTTGAAATAACAGAAGATTCATACCAATGCAGACCACTACGTAAAGTCATACACATTAAATGGCCAAGAATCATTACCATCAATGATCTCTATCAACGAACAAAAACACAAACCCTGGGGTCTACGTATCAACAAAAGACGACAGAACTGGTTTGGCCACCTGACGCGTTTACCACCTGAAACGCCTGCAAGCAAAACATTGAGTTATTTCATTAAGCCTTCACGTAGACCTATTGGAAGACAGAAAATAACTTGGCTGGGCCTAATCTTAAATAATCTGAAACTGTACACCAACACACATTTGGTTTTTAAAATTTCTTGACAGACTTGAAGTATTATGTATTGGTAGTAAAGATTGGAAAAGGACTGCTGGGAGCATTATGTTAGCAAACCTAACGAATTTGCAAAGATGATGATGAGGTGGTATCATCATCATCAAATGCGCCTTCCGTCGTTTGTCGACATTGCGCTAAAATCCAATATTCATCGGATTTTTATTTTGACATTCCTCCGAAGAGTTTTGGCGCGTCACCAACCAAGAGGAATACGTTATAATAATTATTTTGGGACAAGATAACTGGATTTAAGCAGTACTGAAGAAACGAATGCTCTGTTTTGCTACACAAGCCACACTTCGAATGCAAAACCGTACAATGGAAGAGCACACGACAAAATAGTAGCAAGTTCTCTGCTTGATGCACAATGCTTTTAATGACCCAGACAGTGGTTTCAAAGGTGAGCCATCATCATCATTATCAAATACGCCTTCCATCGTTTGTCGACATTGCGCTAAAATCCAATATTTAGGAGTTTGCAAGATCAGTTTTTCGTTATCTCCCTCCATCTTATTCTGTCTCTGGCTTGTTGTTCTAGTTTTGTATCTCCAATTTTTGGCAGGACTTTCTCTGCTAATTAAGCATTAGCCATTGAGATCCAGGTGGTTTTCGGTGTGCATCTTGGCTTCTTTGTAGTTTTCAGAGCCTCCGCTTGGACCTGTTTTCCCGGGGTTTTTTCTGGCAGGCGTAACATGTGTCCTAGCCATCTGAGTCTTCTTTCTTATCTTTTCTCTCCATTTCTTTACTTTCGATCTTTCATATAGCTCTTCATTCNATATTTAGGAGTTTGCAAGATCAGTTTTTCGTTATCTCCCTCCATCTTATTCTGTCTCTGGCTTGTTGTTCTAGTTTTGTATCTCCAATTTTTGGCAGGACTTTCTCTGCTAATTAAGCATTAGCCATTGAGATCCAGGTGGTTTTCGGTGTGCATCTTGGCTTCTTTGTAGTTTTCAGAGCCTCCGCTTGGACCTGTTTTCCCGGGGTTTTTTCTGGCAGGCGTAACATGTGTCCTAGCCATCTGAGTCTTCTTTCTTATCTTTTCTCTCCATTTCTTTACTTTCGATCTTTCATATAGCTCTTCATTCCTTATTTTATGTGGCCACTTTATGTTTAGCATTTTTCTTATAAGACTTCTTTGGAAAGCATCAATCTTTTTCTCACAGTTTTTAGTCAGAGTCCACAGCTCGCTATTATATAAATACATACTGTCCACATTGGTGTTGAAGTGTCTGATTCTTGTTCTGAATGAAAATTTCTTACTTGTGAGCAGGTATTGATATTGTCTATCTGATGCTGTGGCTGGCATTTTTCTTCTTTTTATATCTTCCCTGGTGTCGAGCATGCTTCCTAAGTATTTGCACTTTTTCCATTCTTGTCCTCCTTTGCTTTTAATTTTAAATTCTTTCGTTTTTGTCTCATCTACACACATTTCTCTCATTTTCAAATTTATTGGGCAATGTCTTTTTGATCTTTTTGTAAACTGAAGTATTTTCTGATATAAATCCTATATCGTCTTCATACTGTTGATCTATCGTTCTTTCGGCCTGTTGGCTGTAATTATGGTCATGTAGGCTGTTTTCTTTTTTGCTGTAGTTATTTTCTTCTTGGTGGTATGCAACACAAAGCCAATTACAAAATGAACAGCTCACTGCCTCTGACAACCATTCCTTGTTTCGAAGGGTCCTTCCACTTCGGGGTGTGTGGGCCAGTGTTCCAGCAAACGTGCTGACACACCAAATCTGAAATCTTTTGTTGACCTGAAACTGAACAAAAGTATTAATTTATCCAATCAATGTAAATTGTACAAAGATTGGCATGAATCTCCAGCTGTTTAAAGACTTGGAACTCAAATGGTCAGCTTTCACACCAATATGCGTGAACAAACAAAACTGTTTGTCTTGTTGAGGAGGTGCCAAGTAATGAAGTGGCCATTGTAATGAAGCGCCAAAGTAAATAATGTCCAGATTCTGCAATAGAACCCACCTTAAAATTGGGATGAGATGAGAAGTACTTTGATCTTAATTTTCAAGGAAGTCCCAAAGGCGCTTGCTGATTGAATTTTGCCATTGCAAGGGGAATGCTCCAGGTGTCGAGGGGTGGTCTTTGACGAAAGCGGGGGATGTTTCAAGTTTTGACTTTTCACATTCTCAATAATTCGTCTCTTCTAACTGTTGAGAAATTATATCATCTTATTTTATTTTAACGTAAGGTATCTCTTTCAAATTTTTCACCTGGCTGTGCAATTACAGTAAATAAAAGAAGGAGTAATGATTGGTGAATAGTCTCTGAGAACAATATTGCCTTCGTTATTTTGTTCAAAATCAAAAGAATTTGGTCCCATGACCAAAGAACGTCCAAGGAAAACTCATGAAACATTTTCATGATCTTGTGCACAATTTGTTGGAGAAGTTGAAGTTTTGGGTTTTATTTGTGAATTTGATACTTTTAATTGAATTTCTGAATGTTACATTTACAATTCAGGAATCTTGAGCCAAGAAGGAGCTTTGAGTCTCCTGTCTTCTGCAATTGATTATTTTTAACACAGGTATACTGGGTTTATTTACCGTCGTTTACCTGTGAACCATGCGTTTCCAACGATCTCACAGATGTCATCATCATGTCTGACTTATGGCGATTTTCTTCAGGTCATTGAATGATAACTTGGTAAAGCATAGAAGTTAACACATTACCTCATTGCTCCTGACAACACGCATCCCAGCTTTGTCCTGACGGGTACTTTCTCATGTGGTTCCCCTCGTTTCGTTTCATTTTCTAGAAATGTCGATATCATCAACCCCCACAAACATTTCAGGCCAACTGTGCTTCAGGTTTTCGAATTGTCTTTTTAACAATGTTAATGTGCATATCAGTGACGAAGGGAACTTACCGTGAGCAGGGGGCCTAAAACAATAAATTTTTAAGGAGGGGCACTTTATTTTATGAAAACAATACCTAAGTAAGTGACAGGATCAGATGAATTATGTGCTCTATTTCTGATTGCACCGGGTACTTGACAAAAGAAAATCATAAGACAGACAGTAGGTTGTATATTGCTTTTTCATATAAAAGATATTTTGCAGCCTATGTTTTTCCTAGGGCGAAATAGGCTGAAATATTTTCACAAGAGGGTATAGCCTCCCCCACTCCCTCAGCTTCGGGCCTGGTGCGCAAAAGTCATTGTGAATATATAATTAACCACAAAACTCTTAATGGTAATAAGATTTCTTCCATTTAATGAGATGAGCATCTCTTATATCTGTTTTCTGCCTTACTGGTTCCAAATGCTTTGCTTCCAAATCTTTCATTCTGAATGGGCTTAATATCAAGTTTACTAACAACCTTAGCAGTGATAAAAGAATTGTGGTTTTCCGCATTGAATTGACTCAGACTACAGTAAACATGAAAAACAATATATCGTCGATATAGTCTGATCAGCCTTTTGTCATTGTATTACAAGAATCTACAAAGGGAAGCTGAAATTATTTGAGAAGCGTGCTGCCATGCTCAGTTGGATTGTTACCACACAGCGAAAATAATCCTATTTTAAGGTGCACATATGAAACAAGTTAGAGACCTAGCTCTTTGAAATACAGCTCGTAACCAGTATGTATGAAAAACAAATTAAACCTAACTTTTAGGGTGAGTTTCCCCTCCCCCGTCATTACACAGATCAAACAAGCCTTTTCTTTTTGAGGAATACAGCCTTCAAGTTTTCTAATCCTATGTTATCAACTTTTCTCTGGTCTTCAGTGATTTTGGTTTCTTCCAGGCTTTAGCTATTCTGTTGCATTGTTTACCTATTCCATAAAGTCTTTTTTTAGCTTTTCCAGTGGTTATTTCGGTTCAACCTCTTTTGCTTCAATATATTCAAATCAGTTGCATTAAATCATTAAAATTTTCCATAGTAATAGTAAAAAAATTTAAAGCGTAAAAAGGGTTATATGACAAATTCAGGAAGCAAAAACTAAAATTTGCACTCAGTGTCAACCTTGTTAATGCCTGCCGTTGTCAACTAGATCTTAGCCTACCAAGCGAAAAGATTGTTCCACCGCCCATGTTAAATGACTTGTTATCATTCTGGTCTTGTTGGTCTTTCAGTATATTGCTCATTTATTTATTTATTTATTCATTTACTTCTGTCTTCTGTCTAAGGGACATCTATATTAACAACTTGGGGGATGCTCAACTTCTTCATTTTCTGAAACATTATCCTTTCTGCTTTGACTGCACTTCTTTGTATGTATGTATGTATGTATGTATGTATGTATGTATGTATGTATGTATGTATGTATGTAACAAAAAAAATACAAATGTTCAAAGGTAAATATTAAAAACCTAATACATGATGTTATACAAAATAGTTAAAAAATAAGAGTAAAAAGAANTATGTATGTATGTATGTATGTATGTTTATTTATTCATTTACTTCTGTCTTCTGTCTAAGGGACATCTATATTAACAACTTGGGGGATGCTCAACTTCTTCATTTTCTGAAACATTATCCTTTCTGCTTTGACTGCACTTCTTTGTATGTATGTATGTATGTATGTATGTATGTATGTATGTATGTATGTATGTATGTATGTAACAAAAAAAATACAAATGTTCAAAGGTAAATATTAAAAACCTAATACATGATGTTATACAAAATAGTTAAAAAATAAGAGTAAACAGAAACAAAAAAGAACAAAACAAACAGGCGGGACGGTAATCTAGAGAAACGGTGGCAGGGGTAGCATAATACAGATCATGAAGACCTTATTTTCATTATGGCCCCTTTTGTAATTTTTATACTGGTTTATCTTATCTAATTAAAATGATAGACCCAGGACTGACAATCTGAGTTTGGGTGGAGTGTCAAAGGAGCAAAGGAAAAAAATATCTGCATTTCAATCTTTTGATGATCCACTTATGTTTTCGCCTTTTTTCAGATGTAACGTCTCGTCTGCGGAAGTCACTGTGATATTAATGACTTTCAGGAGGGTGTTTCTTGTTTGTAAAGGTGTACTTGTACACCCGGATATTTTTTACTAATGTACTACGTGTGCTTTATTTCTAGTATTTACTTCGTGTTAATAGTCCATCTGAGTACCTCTTTAAAATTTCCTTAAGTAGGTTCCGCTAAATATTGAATGTCTTCATTTTTTTGTCAGGTTTTTGTTTGAAATCACGTAGTATGTCAGCCAGCTTGGCTTTTCGTTAATAACCTAAGCCCAGGAAAGAGTGGGCTAGACATAGCGGCAAGACCAAAAACAAGAGCTTAAAGAACAGGTACTTAATACTGAAATATTCCAGAATCAAAAAGTAATTCAGCCGGTTTCTGAGTTAGATTGTGAGTACCCGATGTAGACCAAAACATGGACACTTCACGTGTACTTTAAAAGTCTACTACACAGGACCGTACTTTCAAATTGTTGATTAAAGTGTTCTATGATAGACCAAAAATTTGTAATATATGAACAGGTTAAGGGAGAGGAGAACTTTTTCCATGAGAGTGGCTTTACAGAATATGTAATAATTTATGTCATATTTATCAAAGTTATCAAAGATCAAGTTTGAAAATAGAACATTTGTTTATCTTTAATACAAATTTTTCAAAATTTCCCTTCAAAAGTCAATTTCCATTCCCAGATATTAGATAAATCATAACCTAAGCTATGCAACTTTTGTAATTGAGCCCTGTCGCAATGCAAGGCTCCACATATTAAAAAACGTAATGAAATTCGATGATTAAATTACACCAAATGGATTAAAATAGTAGTAATTACAGTATTACATTACCCTTTTGTAATCTAGTTACCCAATGGTAAATTTAAGGGAAGTACAATATCTCTTGGATAATCTAGTGATATATTAACTAAACTATTAAGTCTTCTACGTAGCATTAAATAACATTCTCAATAATTTGTCGAGACTGCTTAAATGGTTACCTGAAGCTAAGCAAAAAAATAAAAAAATATTTTATATAAGCCTATATAAGCTATATATAAGCCTAAGACCGGAGCCGTCTTAGGCTTACCTTAGGCATTTGGCGTGTGACTCGCGTATTTATGCCACTTCTCACTCTCACACGCAAAAAGGAAGAAACTTGACTAAATTCTTAAAATTTCTGTTATCCCGTTTTGTTGGGTGGCGCGGATGGAAAGCAGTATATTCTTGGAACTGCAAGCTGTGCCAATGTGGGATTAACACACTAAAAACAACTGGTACTTGGAATCCCACTACCGGGCTTTACGTTAACAGAGATCAAGAAGTGGCAATAAAAACGAGCAGTAACCAAGCATTACTTCCAATCTGGCCTCGTAAACGGAAACACAAAAATGAAAAACAAGTCGTTCAGTTTTCAGTCTTGTCGACATCGACTTAAAACCCCGCAACAAATTTCGAAAGAATGCTCAATATGTTGTGATCGACTTGCTGAGATGATCGCTGAAAAACGAGGTGATGATACAAGCATTGTGAAAAACTGGCTTCAAACCAGACTCAGTTTTAGCTTGTTGCGTGGTCAGCTGTTATGTTTACGTGGTTCAAGATCAACGAAGATCTTTACAGAGAACGATGACATGAATCTCATTGCTGCCGAGTCTTTTCCAAAGTAGTTGAACAATGAATAGAAACGAACAGTGATTTTTTTTTCAAATAAATCAAAACCAACAACGCGTTTATCATTTCATTGATAATATATTTCGAGAAGGATTTCTCATTATCAGATCTAAAAGAATATAAAAACAGCTTTAAAACAGTATAAAATATTACTACGCTTTTGGTTTTGGTTTATTTGAATGGATTTATGCCACGATGTTTATTGCATATAATTTTTTTTATATTTAGTTGATTTTTTTTGGTTATCATTATCGTTACTTCTTTAACTTTCATGATTAATTCCTGCCGCGGAAAGAAAGTGTAGGAATTGTTTTTTTGACTTGCTATCATATTTTTCCTGACTGTGCATTGATGTGATGGACAATAAAGTCCTGAAAAAAAAGCAACAAATTTCCTAATTCCCTTTACGTCCGCATAACAAACTACAAACTTTAAGCTCCTGAATTCGTGCAAAATACACAAAGAAACAAACCACGAGTCTGTGAAACGGAAGCAGTAATGAAACAAACAAGTTGGATAAGTTGAAATAACGAACTGGGAACCTATCAATGCCTTAAAATGCTTAAAATGAAAAACACGCATATTGTATAAAGTAGAGATATGAATATAACTTACATACAGCTTAATTACGAAATGACAGTCTAATGGTAAGTAGCAAACTTTCCTAATTTAGTGACATCAGTATACTGGCGTTGAATGCTTAACCCCCCTAAAAGTAACTGGGAATAGACAACCCTTCGACTAATGTTGTTAAAATTATGATGGGCATGATATTAGTAGGAGGGTAGTATCCTGCTGGCTCGCTCACAGACCCAAGTTGTGCACCAAATTGGTTAGTAAGTTTCCAAAGCTGTGTTCATTATAAAACATAAAATCTGTGGGCAAACAACTTTACACACACTGAAGTATACCGGGAGGTTGAATTGAAATTTATTTTGGCAGTATCTGACCCACCATCTATCACATTTCCACCTCTTCATTTTTTCAACTTTAAGCATTTTTATGCTGGCAATGTGATACTGCTATCAATGTTCTTCCTATGATTTGTTTTGACAGTATCTAACCCACCTCCTCTCACAATTCCACCTCTAACTAACTGTTTTTAACAGGTTCTTTTGGAATTGTGATACTGTCATTAATACGCAGGAAATGCATTTAACTTTTAGATCTCCTTGCCAAATTTCATTTGAATATCTTGAAAAACCAGGTCGTGTACCCAATTTTGTTGCTGAATAAACATCCAACACTTGGTACAGGATAGAACATAGATTTTGGCGGGAAAACTGCGCCTTCTCATATCAGTATAATGGCGTTGAATGCTTAACCCTAAAAAAAGTAATTAATGTGATGGCTGCTGACAGAAACAAATTTCTTTTGGTGTAATAACGTTGCTCCTTAGAGTTATTCCTGATTTGGTAAAACGTAGCAATGTTTACCGCAGCTGAAAATTCACCGTCTTTAAGTTAGTGTAATTCTAACATTTACTTGACACCCGACTGACACTGTGCAGAAAATCTAGTACTAATTAATTCCTGAATCACCAACTGAAATCCCAAAGTTCATAATAAATACCGGTACTGCACAAAATATTGGTACTACTCTACCCTAGACAAAGTTGATTACCAAGTCGTTCCTAGGTTAAAAATACTAAATTTCGACTCGGTTACATTTGGACTGAAATAATTGACAGCTTGTTTGAAAAAATTTTAGCAACAGGAGACAACTTTTAGTTCCAACTTGGTGGGAAAACTCCGATTTAGCCCAATTCTATCCCCGTGTTGATGTTTAACATTTGCAGGCATCTAGGTACGGTGCTGGTTAATATTTATAATGAATAAGAGAAAATAGGCAGGAACACAAATATTAGAGCAAGTTTTAAAGCAAATGGATTACAGAAGAGCCTTTCTTCAAGGTTTTAAGAGCAAATAAAGATAACCCACACTCCTGCATCTGTAGTATTTGTGACAAAAATGTAGATTGTTCTCACTGAGGGAAAGTGGGCATCAAGTGACATGATAATGGTAGCACTCATGTCTCATAAAAAGAAGTCCTCAGATGGGCAAGCACAGTAAGCAACCATGTGAAATAGTTTTCTCCTTTAGAGAGCTGAACTGGTCAATTAATAAATACAGAGCTACTAATAACATAATTTTTGGTGGAACATAACCTATCAATGGCTGTAGCAGACAGGTTAGAGGTGCTTTCCAGAAAAGGCTTTTCTGACAGCAAATCAGTAATGTTATGGTGCAACAACGTAAATAATCCACTGACCCTATAGTTTTTACAAAAGACAGTTGGATCAATGAAAACAGAATCATTCACACTTTCAAATAACAGTAATATTGACATAGGTTTATTCAAAATGAACCCAGTGATAGTGACAGTTTTAGATATTAACCAAAGTAATGGAGTTACTAGACTTTCTGGGCTTGTGTAACAAAAGAAAATCAACTGCTTAGCAATCTTTAATGAGATTGATGATTTCTTGAAGTAACACAATTTACTTTGGAAAAGCTGTTTGGAATTCTCAGTAGATGAAACAAATGTAAATGTTGATGTTCATGATAGTATTATAACTCAATTTCTGGAGAAAAATCCAGTTGTTTGTTTTATTGGATCCCCTTCTCATAAAGTCAATAATACTGCAAAGACAGGAGACAAAGAATTCTCCCATTCACCTAATTTTAATGTTGATGACTTTTTTGGTTGACTTGTATTTTTGGGCTGAGTATAGTTCCTCTACAAAGAACTAGCTTCAAGAATTTTGTTTGTCTACTGATATTGAATACCAGGAAGTACTCAAACATGTAACCACTAGATTGTTAAGTTTGGAAAATGGGATTGACAGATGACTCAAACAATATCCTGCTTTGAGGAGGTTTTTTTTCAGAAAAAAGAGAGCCAGGCTCAATTTACAAGGATTCAAAATAGTTGTTTTAATAGCTTTACAGAAATGTGTCTGTTCTTTTAACTACCATTTCCCCCAACCTTCACCAGATTTAACCTATTTCTGCACCCATGTATACAAAATTTAAGAAATATGATGCTCACATTGGTCAATAATTTGAAATCTAAGCTTTTTCCACATTCAGGAGTGACAGAAAGAGGCTATTGGTTGATTTCTCAAATATGGATGGTTCAGATCACTTTATTGGGTTTAACTGTAAAATGAAATTAAGGGAAGAGCTCAGAGAAGGTAACATTACACAAAAGGAGGTTAGAGGTTTTTTAACAGACATTGCAATACCAGGTCATATTTTTTAAAGATGTTGAGGTGATAATTAAGAATAAGGATGATTCTAATGTTTATTAAGGGGATTACTTACTGTGGGCTTTCCTCCTCCTCCTCATCATATTCGGTTTAACATCCGTTTTATATGCTAGCATTTGTTGGACGCTTTTTTGAAATTGACTTCCAAGTTCTCCTATCCTTCACCAGGTCTCTGCTGACACCTTTTTGTTTGAGATCCATCCTTTCTTCGGTCTTGTTTGAGATCCATCCTTTCTCCGGTCTTCCTCTGCCAGTGGTTCCTGTCACCTTGATTGTTCTGCATCTACTTGCCCAAGCATTCTTGTCCATTCTGTCCACATGACCAAACCAACTAAGCCTCCTATTCAGCATACAGCTGCCAATACTGTCCAGATTCAATCTCCTTCTGAGTTCATTAGAACTGAGCCTGTCCTTTGACTTATGTTGCACATCCATCTTATCATTCTCATGTCATTCCACTCCATGTGACTTGTATCTTCAGCTTTCACTGGTCAAGTTTCACTGCCATACATCATTGTGCTATGTACACATGCCTGGTAGACTCTACCTTTGGTAGGTAATGGCAGAGCTCTGGATAGGATAACTTGGAAGTCGATTTCAAGAAAGCATCTAAGACATGCTAGTGTGTAAAACAAACATTAAACCGAATATGATGATGATGATGATGATATCAAGACATAAGCTCTCAAGCCCCTCCACTAGAGGAAACTCCCTTCAGTTGGCTGAAAACTTGTGACCAAACATATGACACCAACTGGTCATGTGCAAGACATGAAGCTAGAACAAGAGGGCAAAGGGCAGACACTTTCTTAGCCAGAAGGCCCAGAAGCAATTTTTCGAGGTATTATTAGACAAAATTGAAGTAAGAACAAAGACCAAGGGCCAATTTAAACAATCCTTCTCGCTTGTCTAGCTTGGTAAATAGTGGCAAAGGGGGATTCTTTAAGCACTCAACAATTCACATAATGATTTCCACCAGTAAATCATTCAAGCAGCAAAAACTGGATTACAAATTGAGATAAGAACGTTTACCTGCCATGCTTTTCTGCACCATTTTTGTCATTCTCCCCAATGTTTTTAATTACACAGTATGGACCCATAGGGTCGCTGTTCACTGTTTATTTAATCCTTGTAAGGTGTTCATATTCTATCAATGTAGTATTTATTTTCTTGTCAGTTTTATTGTTCCTTCATTATTTATTTGATAAAAACCTTCTGGGTCAAAATTTTACGTTCTGTCCATTTTTTTCTGCAAAGATCGGAAGATATACGATTAATTGAATAATCCCCATGTTTATTTTTCCCCTCACTTGATTGTTTTAGAAATGGTGGGTTAGTGTCTGCTGTAAAATCACCAAGAAACAAATCATATTTGGTATGAGCTGTTTTTGTATTTCATCACAAAGATTCTCAAAGAAGCTGACTTTTTTATGTTTTAAGGCTTGTCACTCTTTAAACATTTATTTTAATCTGGAAAACTATTATCGCACAGCCAGCAGGACAGTCAATTTTAGGCCATTGCTGATATTATTGAAAAATAAGTGTGTGATTATGCTGGGTACTTTTACAGTTAATGAAGCATGTAAGGTACTAATAAGTGCAGGGACACTACAGGTAGTCCAAGGAAGATTAAATATCTGTTTTTTTCTGGTCCACATTAAATTAGTAGGCAAAGAAAGTGCTTTGGTACTAGAATGTAAAAAAGCGTCTGTTTAATAGAAGATCATTAGATGAATCCTGGGAATCTAAAGGTAAGGGAATTGACGTCATATCTGGCTTAGTGCCATCCACAAAAGAAATAATAATAGTGTCCTGAAATTGCAATAATAATCACCATGGTAATTAATAACCAATCAAGACGTATAAACAGTATACTACATAAAGTGGTGAAAGCAACTATCACTGATTTTTGAATGATTGACTTATAACTTTACACTGTTTTCTCTTACTAATTTCTTTCAGATTGATTAACTCCCAAGAAACAGGGCGTACTAATAGGAAGGAAGAACTTGTTGGGATTTAAAAGCATGTATCTTAACAGTAATAACGAAAGTAATATTCTTGAGAAAGGTAATTATCAAATTTTTTATTGAAATTTCGTGAATTTTCAATGTATGATCCCCTCCCCCCCAATCAGTTTTGATGAGGAACTGATCACGTGATAATCTTGGAGCATGGTTATTGAGTGCATGACAATTATATATTTGAAATCGTATTTTAGTCAGCAGAATTTCTTATTTACTCATCCTCAGGTGTCATGCCCTAGCAGAACGTTGGCGATAATTCCTTACCACAGATTCCTGTCTTTTGCTGCCCTCAGCAGCTGAAGCCTGATCCTTGAAGACCATGCTGCTATGCGTTCCATGTATGTGGTTCTTGGCCTTCCTTTGTCTCGTTTCTCACTAATCTTTCCCGTTAGTATCAACTCCTCTACCTCCTATTTTCGTATTATATGCCTCAGGAATGACAGCTGTCTTTTCGAATGGTGGACAACACCTTTCTCTTGCATCCTGTTCTTCTCAGAATATCTTCGTTGGTAATGTGCTCTGTCCAAGAAATCCTTAATATTCGGGATAGAAACTACTTGTTTGCTGCTTCCAGCTTCTTCTCTAGGGTGGGTGTGATTGGCCAGCTTTCACTCCCATAGTTAAACACTGGAATTATGTAGCAATCGAGAACTCTGAGCCTGGTATCCAACAAATAGGGTTCGATTCCACAGTACGTTAGACATTGGCCGGAATACCTCTTTTGCTGTGGCAATTCGTTTCCGTATGTCCACAAAACATCTTCCGTCTGATGTAGTCATACTACCAAAGTAATTAAATTTATTTATCTGCTGAATATTTTAACCCTCTGTTGCTATTTTACAGCTCAAATTCACTTTTTGTTAACAGCCATGCAAAAAGTCTTGCGGTGATTGATGCAAAGACCCCTTGCCCCACTTTGTTCTATGACTGTTTCAAGTAGTTGTTGTGGCTTCTCTCGAGTGTTGGCTACCAGAGTCATGTCGTCAGCATATCGTATATTATTCATGTTGTACCCTCCGATCACAAAACCTTTTTCCTCGATACTGCTCAAGATATTCTCACTATATAGATTAAATAGGTCTGGTGAGAAGACACAACCTTGGTTAACTCGTCTTCGAATATTGCAGTATTTTCCATTCTCTTTTGCACTCTCACACTCACAGTTTGCACCCAGAATAATTTCCTTTTGAGTCATATCTTTACCGTCTATGTCCAGGTCTTGCAGTGTCTCTATCAGGCACTCGTGTTTCACTTTGTCGAATGCCTTTGTGTAGTCAATGAAACATAGGCATAGATCATGCTTTATTTCTATGACTCGTTCCGACAACATTCTCGTTATAAATATACCGTTTCTTTTTCCTGAATCTTGGAGAAAACCAAATGTTTGCTTCCCTATCTTTGGCCTCATTGCCCTCCTTGGTCTTGCTATTATGACTCGCATAAGGTCCTTAGTTATGTGACTCATTAGACTTATGGTTCTGTGGAGCTTGCACTAAGTACCACCAGGTTTCTTGGGGAGAGTGATGAAGAAAGATTTTGTCAAATTTGAAGGGATTTCTCCGATGTCATATATTTCTTTGAGCAGTTAAGTGACTTTGCGTTTTCCAAACTCGTCGACGGCTTTATTCGCCTTCATTTTCGTAATCGCTGCTTTCACTTCACATGGTAAAATTCTAAGGCCATTAATGGATTTCTTGATGGTTGGTTTTTCTCCCCTTGCACCTGTGAACAACTCTTTTACATACTCTGCCCAACGCTCTATCAGTTCTTCCTTCTCCATAATTATAGATCCGTCATTTGCTCTTTAATGTATCCACTTGAAGAGCAGGGGCTCTTCCCTACCAACATCTTTGCATTCTGGTCTCTCATCACCATGACAATATTTTGAGATTTACAGTGTGTCATAGCTTCCTCAAGCTGTTCAGAGAATATATCACTGCCCTTATCATTGCTGCCGGCTGTTGATAAATATACTTGAATGACAGATATATCAAATAGCTGTCCCTTCAGCTCATTCTGAAAGGGTCAAATGTCCTAAAACACATCTTCTCAGTTCTTTTTCCAGAATCATAGCAACTCCTTTTAATGCTTATCTGCTCCAGAATATATGACTTTATATCCTTCCATCCTATCTGGATCCTGTACCAGACAATCTTGTCTCGCATAAACCCAGCACATTGATATTCAATTTTTCCTTTTCCAGTTTCACATTTGCCAATTTCCCTGCATGATACAAAGTGCATAGATTCCATGTTTCCATTGGGTGGGTTGCCATTGCCTTCCACTGGCGGATGGCCGCTCACAATAAAGTCTCATTCGTGTCCACAGCATACCACGATGAGATTACAGCTTACGCTTTCATTGCCGTTGGTGTTAATAAAGACTTCTCTGCTAGTTCCGCGGCTTTCTGACGCCATGTGCTTCAATGAAAGACATTAAACCTATGCTTGCCTTATTTTTCCCAAGCTAAAGTTATTCAGCACGGGCCATGAATTACAGTAAAAATTGTTAGATAGGTTCTTATCTTATTCAAGCTCTGAATAATGATTCGGCAAAATGAAATGTCATTTTTTGTACTTTGATGTTTTAGGAATACAAAGATACCCGTGACAAGTTAACTTTTTGATATTTTGATGTTTGAAATAGGGATTTCTTTCAGATTAACTTCCCATTAGGTTATGATACCTGTAGAAAACAGACTTTACTCGCTCAAACTCACCGTTTGCATTATTCTTGGTACTGTCAGCATTTAAAACTACAATTGACAACACCAAGCTAACATCATCAGTTTCCAAGGATTATTCATGTTTTTTTATGTGGCTTGAGTTATAATTTACATAGTATACGTTTCACATTTGGTTTATTTTGGTAGTTAAAATGGCTTTGTAAACAAGAGTTTTTCTATGTCCATGATTTTAGTCGCTTCGGAGAACCACTCGTTTACAGTCCACTGTTGTTCTTGTAATTATTTTTCTTTCTGATTGGAATTTGAAAAGTTGTTGTTCTTGGTATTCACACAGTATTTTAAGTTCGAATAAAGACAAATCCTAACCATTAGAGTTTAGTGGTTAAGATTTATCATTTTCAAGGAGGTGTGTCAAGCCATGAGTTTTTAATCACCTTTAAAATACTAGCTTTAAAGCTAATTTCGTATTATGACCTTTATTTCATTTTTTTTTGGTTCTAGCCATTTGTCATATTATTTGCTTCTTATGTCTCCATGACAAGCACAGCCAGTAATAAACTTTGAAGTCATAGAATTTGTTGTTGCTTGGTGAAGAAATACCATTCTGAGTTATTTAACCTGCTAAATTGACTGCTTATGGAGTTTTCATAGAATTTTATCTTATCAGAAATAAGTGATATAAATAATACTTGTAAACAGTCAGTCATTGTACATGCAATTGGGGTGGACTCTGCGGTTGAGCACTTCTTGCGTTTACAGCTGAGTGTAAACAGGACAGCATGAACCAAAGTAATATGCAGTAGATAAAACTAATGAAAGTTATGGAGTAAAGAAATAACATGACACTGGTCAAGATATGACGTGTTTATAGAAATATTTCTGGTCTTTATGTCCTATGTTAGTAGTTGATGTCGTTCTCTCGTTTACAATTACCTGACTTTTCCCCTCCTGCTTGACTTGACGTACTTTCTCAATTGCATAACCCAAGGGTCTTTACATATTCCTTATTCACACGATTATTATTATTATTATTATATTATTATTATAATATTATTATTTTATTATTATTATTATTATTATTATTATTATTCACACGATGTTTTCACCTAGTACTGTCATTGTGTTATCGTTCCAGGGTTAATAGAGGTACTCTCATGACATCTTGAATCTGTTCTGAGCAGCGTTTTTGATGACGTCCGCGGTTTTGCTTTCCAGGAAACTCTTCCTTGTAAGTTCTTTTAACATAGTTAACCTATTTACTTCTCCAGAATAGCTTAATCTGCTCTATTTAATCAAAACGAGAATGTTGGTTTTCACATCAAGCAGCTTTCTGATGTCTTCCATCTGACACCTATCACGATGACGTTTTTCGGCTATTGCATGTAGGCAGTCATTGTCAGATACTAAGAGTTTTCTTTTCTTGAATTTTCGCTTCTTAATGTCCAAGTTACTGATGCATATATAGCAACTGGTACGGTCAGAGCGTTGTTTATTCTTAGTCTGATTTTTTTAAACATGTCTTTACGCGTCCAGGTATTTTCTTTGAGTCTGCCAAAGGAACAACTTGCTAGGGATATCTGTCTTTTGATGTCTTGTGACAGGTGCGAGAGCATTAATAATAGGATTACAAAGTTGTCTACAAGCTGAACTAGCCGACCTTCTATCAATTTCACCACAGTCATGTTCTGGTGATAAGACTTTGCACTTTCCAATATTTATTTTTAAATTCCGTTTTTGAAGGCTGTTTCTAGTTTTTTGGTCGAAAACTAAAGCCTTTTGAGCATTACTGAAATATGTGGTGTCATCAGCACAGCATATCTGTATGGAAAGCTTTCCTCTTTGAAAAGTTTGTCTCTTAGACTGGAAATTTTATCCATTACAATTTTTAGGAAAACGTTCCACATTATAAGTGAAAGGATACATGCTTGTACTCCAACACGTAATCTGAACCAGTCTAAGTGAAATGACTGTCTTTACTGCATTTTAGTGTTATCATACATGTATTTAATGACGTTAATATATTTTGTGTTGATTCCTATTTTTTCCAACTTTAACGGAGCATATTTCTCCTATGTCAAATGTTGTCAGTGAAGTGAAGATGTAAAGGAATATTATTTTCTTTTGCTTTTTCTATTATTTGCTTGACGATAAAAATGATATCCACCTGTACCTCTGCCTTGTCTGAATCCGTGTTGACTTGCTTGCTTTTAACGGACTTTCCACCCGTTCCAGAAAAATGTCGAGGAAAATTTTGCTCTATGTTGAAAGCAGAGCTATTGGATGGTAGTTCTCTTTCAGAAGCTTGTCTCTCTTTTTGTGCGTAGGAGACGCTCTTAATTTCGCGAAGTCTATTAGAGATTTTATGGAGAGCTGCGATAATTTTATCATCTGCCGCTTTGATCACTTCTGTTGTTAATTCATCTGCTCCAGGTGACTTTCGTTCTTTAATTTTGGCTATGGATGGCTCAATTTCATCACTAGTGATTTGTGCTACTTAATTCCCCTGTATCTTGTTAGGGTATTTCATGAGTGTCCAGTGGATTTTTATCGTGCTGAAAAAGATATTGAGTTGTGATTCGAAATTTTCTTTCCATAGTTTCAAAATGTCGTGTAATTAGACATGTTTTTTACTGTTTCTATCTTCTACTGTTTAGTTTTGTATATTGATTTCTTTCTTCTTGGGAAGTAGGATCTACAGGGAAACCTTTTCTTCCGTTTCTTCATTTTTCATAAGGTTCTACTGCTTCAGTGAAAAGTCCTTCAATATTTTCTTCTTTTCTCAAGCCAAAGGTATTTTTCGTTACTTTGTTAGTAATATCCAAGTTTGATGGTTGTTATTATAACAGAAATGATCAGTATTTGCCTAGATGGATTAAAAACAAAGAAAACCAGGATACCTCAATTGTGTTGTAAGCAGAAAGGACTAAAAGGCACTTGCTTTAGCTGTGAGAATACTCCCTGTCTTACAAATTACGTATAGCCCACTGAAAAACAGTACGACCACGCCAGTACTTAAAAAGTATAGTATTTAGATCCAATTCAAAGTCAACATTTGTGTCCTTGGCCGTTAGTTTTTAGCTAGCTTACAGACAGGACTAGAGAATATACAGGGGAGTTTTCCTGGTAAATATTTAGTCTCTATCACTTATCCCTTTATCATCCGTTGTTCCCGGCTTTCGGCGTTGGACGGTCGATGGCTTTCCTCCACCTCTCACGGTCCAATGCGAGCTCTTCTGTTATATGCAGAGTTTTTAAATCGTCTCGTACAGTATCGATCCATGTTTTTCTGGGTCTACTACGTGGTCGCCTGCCTTCCACTTCCCAGTACCTTAACAATTGTTAGCACATCTCTCTCGTGTCTTCTCCTCACATGCCAGAAATATTTAGTCTCTATTGTATTTAATATTAGATTCATTGCAAAAGGGGAAGCATTAGAACTACTGTATACGAATTAAAAAATTTACAGTGTTTAAAACACCAGATACATCAATGTTATTCTACTCATTGTCGTCCTTGTCGGATGTCTTGTCAGTTAGTGGCATTGTTTTTATGATATAGCATATATCTCCTTCGGGTTCATCATTTGGGGTGAAGTCATTTCTACCACCTTAACCTGGTTTACTGTTTATCTCAAATAAACGCATTTTGGGTGGATTTTTAAAAAGAATAGAGGCAGAATATTGAATTGTCAGGACACACATTATAGTATATAAACAATCTCACTTACACGGTAGACAGATAATTCAAAGCTTACTCACCAGAAGACTAGCTAAAACACCATAAAATTTATTCATTGATGTTGCACAGATTGCCTCCTTTATCATTAACACAAACTGATGGCCTTGTACCTAGTCATATTTTCCTTGTGTATTTGTGGACTTTAATTGGTACATATCAATCATTTTCGCACAATATTATCTGACTTCCTTTGAATTCAACTAGGAATAATTAGCTGTTGTCATTGGAGATGTTCTTTTGCCCCCTGTATTACATAGAATTCAATCCATTACTTTTAAAGACCTTCTGTCAGTCACACGCTGTTTTATTATTCATTTTTGATAACGCTTTGAAAATGTAATTGACTCAAAAGAAATATCTACCTTTTCCCTGAGATTGCTAGGATAGTATTTTATTAATCTCGTTTTCGATTATAATAGTCATGACAGGGACATACTGTTTAAAACCAAAAAGATTATTCTCTTCTCCCGCAGAGAGACAAATCCATAATTGCACTACCTTAATGGTGCATGTGTCTTAAATGGAGAAAGAACGTCAAAATATGAAGGGTGACCAGTTATTATAAAAAATACAGGATAAGAGAGGCGTTATTTCCCACCATAACTAACCTTTTTAGTTTACGATACCACAGGCTAAGAAAAGAATCTCTCAGTAAGACTAGAGGACTTATGAAGAGGTAACAAGTAACGGAACTATAAAAGGTCTGCCACCCCGTTCAGTTTTAATCCGTTACATGACCCAGTTCATGATCATATAATTAATCCAACTTGTTATTCTCATAACCACAAGGTTCACCGGGTTGAGACAACTGCCATAAAGATAAATGGTGGTGGTTCAGAAACGCAATAGTGAGTGAGCGAAAAAAAGCGAGAAGGGTAATAGGCTTTTGTTAGAACCGGCCGATTGTCACAGTAAATAACGTGATAAATTATCGTTGCAGTTGTCGCAACTTGGTAAATCGGCTTGTTGTGACAACAGCAAGTTGGATTGATCACATGATTATGAACTATATCATGTAAAGGGTTAATCTAGGACTTGGTGTGCCTTTGCGACATAAAATAGCAGCTTACTGGGTCGAACAATAAAGGCCCTTTACCTTAGACAAATAAAATGTCATTTTTAATGAATCGAAAATTGAGATTTTCTTAACAGATGGTTATGCGCCTGTATGGTGAATAAGAATTTTATTCGTCTCTGCACCCCTTCTTTAAATCTGGATTTTGTATCTTCATGCAAGTGAATACACAGTTTTCTCTCTCTTTAACTCAAATGCTTGTTTTACGATTATTTCTAGCAAACGGTATGCTACCCTTTTCCTTTTCTAAACAGCTTGTTAAGATTTAAAAGCTATTTGCGCAGTAAAAGATTTGGTGCCCTAGTTCATTCGTCATCTTGCAACTAAAAGTATTATCAAGAAAGATCAAAAGGAGGATGGTATGCTTTTGAACCATACCTGTTGTCTTGTTTTGACGGGGATACAGCGGAAAATTAATAAAAGGAAATTAGAATATTTTCTGGTGAAGTTTCAAAAGGAATATTATGAGAATACCAACTTTTAATTAGAAATTATTAATTTAATTTAATTTTTCTGTAGTCTTACCCAAAACCTGTACCACAGGTATAATAAAATCTCAGCTTGAACCAAAGAGAGTTAAAAAAAGCAGTAGAATTAAGTCATTTAATAAAGCCAATAAACGAAGTGTGCATTACACCACTACATCAATCTTTTACAATTGAGTTTAGCCGGGAGTATTCCGAAATACAATGGTCACTCATATATGGATATTTTTGATGTTAAAAAACGCTTTAGGCAATAGGTGTCGGCTGAAGGATTGTATTAATACCAAAACACAAACAGAAAAATAGACAGTGCACAGTTTTGATCGGCCAAAAATTCTTGTGAAGGATTTAAGGTATTTGTAACACTACTCACTGCACTTGTAGAAATTGTCATGGGTAATCTCCCAATTTTGAACATGATGTACACTCTGACTCTTGCCACTATAGATATGTTGAAGGCACTACTCTTATTAACCAATTATTTGGAAAACTTAAACCTTACACAATAGAAGTTGAAAATGCTTACAAGAACTGAGGACTGAAAATCAATTCAGCAATGCAATGCCTCAGGATGATGGCAACATCATCACAAATAACAAAGTTGCTAAAATTTTAGAGCACGTTGGTTCATGATCTGTGGTTTCTATAAGATAGGGCAACGTAATGTGAAGAATAGCCCATATCTAAAATGGTTTCGGTAGATTAAAAGACATACTTGAAACAGGAATGATACCTTATACCACAAAAAGGATCAAACTCTGTTGTACTTTAATCATCTCTCTAACAATACCTCCCTCGCTCTCTAGATGCTATATCAATTCCAGGCGTTGGCGATCATGGTTCTCCATAGACTCCTATCTCTCATCATATGTAACAGTCTAGCAATACACTACTATGAAAAGTGAACAGAGAGAAAAGAAAATTCACGAAGACTTTCAGCCTTTAAAAGCAACTGCTCGAAAGCCATGGCTGGGAAAACTGCTTAAGACAGAAGAATAATAATGGATACAAGAACACACTTGAATGTGGGTTCACAGAGACATGAAAATATATATTGGAAGGAAAGTAACCTTTTATAGGGATGTGCTTAAAAAAAGGAGAAGACAGCTTTCTTCAAAAATTTTACAAAGACTTCTTTTTTGGTAAAAGATCCGGAAGCCATATTTTTATGAAGCTGAAAAAGGAAACGAAAGCTATGGCATGACATTTTGGCTTTGGTTGTAAGTACAGAAAAGTTGTGAAAAACCAACTGTTTAAACACATTATCTTGAAGATTACATAGGTGTCATTATATGAAATGACCAGATATGAAGGTGAGGGTAATTCATTACTTGTTTTTTCTATTTTTTTCCGTAAGAAGAATGCCAATTGACAGATTCATGCAGTTAATTGAGGAGGCATTTACCAACAATTTTTACTTTCTATGGTGCAGTTGAATACCATTCAAAGTATAATGATGTTATTTTCGTATATCGTGAATTAAAATTCCATTATATTTCCATATATGTACTTCTAAGTAATATAAGCAATACAGGTCCTAAAATAGTTGTAGGCATGGTATCAAAATATTCATTTGCAATTACGTCTGTGCGCATAATGTGTTGCGCATGTACCTGTAAACTTTAGTTAAGTAAAGAGTACAGGCAGACGTAACAGAGAAATATATTAGTCATTAAATTTACGAGTGACGAAAAACTTGTTTTAAAGTGATTTATTTGAGATTTAAAACGGCTGTCCATGATGTGGACTTTGAATATAATTTTGATGATTTTATTTTCACAGGTAAGAATTTGAAATAACTTGATTTTTGGAAATTTGTTCGAAATATTTGAAATACTTCCAGAGTTATGCCATAGACGAATTTAATTGGGTTTTTTAATGATTTGATTGTATATCGTTCATCGGGTCATATTAGGTACATTTTGATATAAAAAGTAGACCACGTTTACCTTTCTGTTAGATATTTATTTCGAAACAGGTGCTGAACAAGAAGGTGTTTTGATGGTGAGAGAACATTGAGTTTGGCATTGTGTGTGGATGGCAATCATCTTTTGCTATATATAAGGAGCATTTTGTTTGAAGCTAATCAGTTTAAATCTGTTTTACAGCATACAAAACTGCTTTACAAAACTGTGTTATTTTTATCACAAACAAATTTGTCAGTGACATTGTTTGAATGGATCTGAAGTTACAGGGTACCGTGGAAAACAGAATGTAAGTAGGCTCTGCTTAAGGTGCATATGACGTTGTTAGGAAAATACCCAGCTAATACTTGACCAAATAAAAACTGCAAACGTCAGCAATATAATCTTTCGAGAAACCATCATCATCATCATTCTTTTCAGTATCTCCAGAAGAGAGATACAGTTTAGAGAAGAATTGGAAATATAAAAAAAAAAGGAAAAAAGAAGGAAATTATATTGTTCGCAACTGAGTTCGAAGTAATGCCTGTAGATTTAATGACATACTCCACACATTGAACATGTTTTATGCAAAGGTTCGTATGAATTGGTTAACGTCAAGGGCTAAATGACGCAATTAAATGAAAGATCAGGTTGTAAAATAGTCTACTCAAATAAGTAACTCTGATAGCTCTGTGAGTAGAGCAGATGACTTTGAAAACCATAGGCCACTCCTTGAAACCCTGATAAAATTCTGCAGCATATTGTATTTTACATTCAATTTTTCTTTGTCTGGAATGTGAAGGGCGGGAACGGTGTATTATTTACAACAAAATAAGTTCCATAGAGGTAAAGTAGAAAGGTAAAAGGTATATCCTTTTTCATAAATTATTCAGTAGATCTAACTTCACTACTAGATAAAGGTAGGATTGTAGAACGAATTACAACAGCTCCTATGCTATCTGCCTTTAAGGTAGATGATAGTGAAATTCTTACCACGAAAACGGGCCAACGACTGTGAAGAAGAAATTTTGTAACTTTTCTTGCCTCTTACAATTATTCTTATAAAGTAAATTCATTCATACTTTTCATACTCCAAGCTCTCGTATAAAACAGATACCGGGTACCTAAATCTTTAGCAATGCAGTTTTTTGTTCTTGAACGTGGTTTTGGTTACTCGTCGCTATCCCTGCCAATGGAATAATATTTCTACGGTGATAATCAATGCTTTGATGCTGGAATGGTCAGAGGGATTGGTCGCTATTATTTCATACATTCAAAGGACTCTGATTCATTGGGTAGCACTGAAATGTACTTTATAAACTTGCCCTATCTTATTTCGAAGGAAGGTAAAATGCCCTTATCTCGGTTTTCTTTAAGTAAATCAAGAATGTATTTGAGGTACGTTTCATGGCCATTGCAAGCCAGGGTTTCAATTGAAGAAAAGAAGGATAGTTACCAATGGCCTTCATTTCACTCCCTTTTTCAAATAAACACAAAAAACCCCACTCATTCCGTTTTGATGAGGTACTTTACACTCTAGCTTTCTTATTGGTATTCTGAAGGATATCTGTTCTTTATACCAGAATAGTTAGTGCCACAGGACTGCAAATATGTCTGTGTTGGAAAGAATAAGGAGGACAATGGCTCTGAAAGTTTTACAAAAGTAATAGATCTAAGATTTTGATTGCCTGTCTCTCCGGCTCTGCCTGTCTCTCAGGCTCTGCCTGTCTCTCCGGCTCTGCCTGTCTCTCCGTTTCTGCCCCTACTTGCGTCTCTGTCTTTGTTTTTGTTTACACCCGTCTGTGTTTGCCTTTCTCTTTCTCAGTTTGTCTGCCTGTTTCTCTGATCCAATATTCATGGTTTACGATTTCTCTCTTTTTATAACCTGCAAAAGTTGCTTTAAAGCTCAACAAAAGTTTAGAGGAGAAGTCAGTCGTGCTAAATTCTCGTTATTTATTTTTAATCCTTTACCATTATCTGATTCATTCAATTTTTTGATGGTCTGTCAGCTGTTGTGTACATTTACACCTTTAGCTCAAAAGCTAACGAATAGCTGCCACCAACAATATGCAGAAAGCCACTGTCCAATATCCTATTAGATATTTTAGACTCATGGGGATTTCAGAGGGTAATTCAAAATTTGTTATTGGTTATAGCTGTAAATGAATTGACTACGTTTACTTGATTACTTAGGCAACTGTTTAATTATGCATTAGGTGATACTGGCGTCAATATATTCAAGTAATGCATGAATGATTTGTGAATAGACCATTGCATTTGTGATTCAATGTTTTCGTGTTTTTTTTGTGAATTATGATGAATATTTAATGTTTTAATACTTATATTGATGGCCAATTCATGAGGATAAAAATACTTTGTAGCCAGGCAACATCAAAACCAAAGCAATTTTCTACTTGTTATCTTAACCTATGCCAAAATATATTCTGTTTAGTGTTGCCTTAGGTGTTCTCGAAGAGAACACTTAAATTGCACTTAAATCGATCGGTCGATCTATTGATAGATAGACAAATAGATAGACAAACAGATAGATAGATAGATAGATAGATAGATAGATAGGTAGATAGATAGATAGATAGATAGATAGATAGATAGATAGATGGATAGATAGATAGATAGATAGATAGATAGATAGATAGATAGATAGATAGATAGATAGATAGATAGGTAGGTAGATAGGTTGATTGATTGATTTTTAACTCAGATTTACTAGTTCTCAAAAACCCTCTCCAGAATGTGTTTCAAGCGGGTACTATCCAAAACAGCATAATTTATATGTCTTCAAAGCTTTTAAGGTGTACCTTTTTATCTTTTGATTACTTATTATTATTTATTATTTAATTATTTTTTACTGACCTTGAANAAGATAGATAGATAGATAGATAGATAGATAGATAGATAGATGGATAGATAGATAGATAGATAGATAGATAGATAGATAGATAGATAGATAGATAGATAGATAGGTAGGTAGATAGGTTGATTGATTGATTTTTAACTCAGATTTACTAGTTCTCAAAAACCCTCTCCAGAATGTGTTTCAAGCGGGTACTATCCAAAACAGCATAATTTATATGTCTTCAAAGCTTTTAAGGTGTACCTTTTTATCTTTTGATTACTTATTATTATTTATTATTTAATTATTTTTTACTGACCTTGAAATCAAACCAATTTTTTAAGCTTGTAAGCGTTTAAATTTTTCTTGGTAATTTTTTTCACGACCTTAGCATTCTTGCATTTTTAGCATTTTTAGCATTTTTGACAGTCTTTTATATTCTGAAATATTTATGGATGTGGACACACAATACTCAGAGAAAAGTACACTAAGTTGGATTATATTTAACATTGCATTTTTTCTTTTTATTTGTCTCGTATATCCTTGACCATCCAATCAAAGTGATTTAATAATTTTGGTTTTTGATTATTGAGGTGTATTCTGGAAGAGAGAATATTTAGTAATATTACAAGTCTCCATGATCACTAAGAATATTTATGAGGTCCACTCGTTCTTCCTTTTATTCATTATTACTCTTAAAGCATTACCAAGTCAAGTACGCGATAAGTATATTAAATAATGTTCAACACTAATTGGTTCCCAAGATCGATCATTTCTTTTTCTTTCTCTACAACAGGTCTTCATTGTTCATCAAAGTTTAATTGGTAAGCATAACACAATAATATTTTTCAGCTGTTATGAATAGAAATTACAAGATACTGTAACTTGGTTCGGAGAATCAATTTGTCATCACTCAAGCCTGCTATATTAGGACTTAAGAATGATGATCAGTCATTGATGATTGAGTATAGACTTTTTTTACCTCCCCTTTCTTAATGCAGCGTAGGACTAGTGCAATGCCTAACCTATTTAAACAATTCTTCCACTTTCACCACAGTAGCATGTCTTTTGGCGATATCATTACATCCCAACCATAGTCGTGTTGATAGATACGTTTCAAAAGCACCTTTGTAGGAAGAATTGGAGCTGGTGCTAACCTCAGTGAATCATAAATTGAGGTCACCACTGAGAGAAGTCATTTTCTATCACCAACAGGACGAACATTGATGGTTCTAAATCCTAGTTAAAATCTTACAATGCCCTGCATCATCCCCGGGGTTCTCTCTACAGGCTCCAATGAATCGCTGCATCATTTTCATTTGGTAATTGCATTTACTTTTATCACATCAAATACTCTACAGTCCATATAGGTCTTACTTCACAGATTTCTTAAATAACAGAGTTTGAAAATGACTATCATGCATTTGATTGGCTGTAAGGAAACTTCTTTGGAGTGGCTTAGAAGTTCAAAACAAGATATATTATATTTTTAGCTAAATGCCCCTGGGTTATCTTTTAATTTTTCCCCCTTTAATATTTTTGTCTCATCTTTCTTCCCCATATTCAAACAATACCTTCTAAGGAAAGGTAGTTCCAATAGAACGGGGTTTCTTACACGATGTTCTTTTCTGACGGCAATCGATAGCCATATTTTAAGGAGATTTTAAGGCTTGTGCCCGCTCTTGGGACCCGACTCAAGTCTTTTTGCTTACAGTGGAATCACACTGACCACTAAGCCATAACTCTGTCTGTACTCCTGGGGGCCAACTAATTTTGCCAGTTTAAAACCTAAAGGTGTTCAAGGGGAGGGAAAGTCTTTATTTGAGGAACGAGCATTTCAAGAGAGGAAAAAATTTTATTTGGATCGTAAGAAAAAAATGCAAAAGGTAAGTGAAAGGGATGTTTAGATTACAAATTTAGATTACAATTATCTGTATAAAGAATATTTATTCAATATTTTAAAGGTTTTTACAAAATGCTTTGAAGCTAAAAATATACGTGTATAGTAAAAATGTAGAAATGTGTTTGTGCACAATTTAAAAGCCCTAATTTTAAAGCTACACTTTTTTGAAATGACATTTATTAACAAGTAACAACTATAAAAAGTGCTTTATTACAAAAAGACGCTATGAAGTTTCTATATGAACCTCAGCATATTTTTAAGATTTGTAAGGTCCACAAAACTGTTTATTGATTTGGAACTACAGAGTAATGAAAAACATTTCTGCACAGAACTGGGTTCAAACCAGTCCCCATGGTTATCATAGCCAAAAAAATATGCCAACTGCGCTTTCAGTAATAAGTTCTTAACTAGATAAGTTTGCGACCATATCACATCTATATATATAAAGATAAGATTGTTTGTTTGTGTGTCTGTTTGAAGTAAATTTATGAGAAAACTACTGAACCTAGGAAGCTGACATTTGGAGTGTGAGCCTGTCGTTATCCCGGGGTAGGATCTGAGATATAAAGACCTGACCTTGGAGGTCATATTCTGGGGCGTTAGGGGGCGGCCAATCCCATTTTCAAGGTGAAGGAGGCCTTCAGTCAAAAATTTGAATAAAATTAAAAATATAAAAATTTCAAGATTATTTTTAATAAATAAATTCCAATACAAAAATAAAACAATATTAAAACGTTTTTTGAAATTAAGAAAGTTTATTTACTATAAACTAATCTCCTTGACTGTACAAGTCTTCGGTAGTATAGTGGTGAGTATCCCCGCCTGTCACGCAGGAGACCAGGGTTCGATTCACCACCGGGGAGGACTTTCTCTTTTTTTTGAAATCTTTTTTTTTTGCCAATGTGTTGCCATAGTATTTTTTATTTGAAGTTCTAACATTATCTTTCGTAAGATTACCAAAGTTTAAATTACCTATTATTTGTATACCACAGCCCAAGTGTCAAGGTAGTTGCAGCTCTTTGAACTGAAATGGTCTACCATCACATTTCTAATCGAGAAATTCCTTCACAATTATCTTGATAGGGCCTTTTTAGCCTACTAAATTGCACTTTTTTACCCGAGCAACGCTGAGTACTTCTGCTAGTATGTATATATATACACAGGATACCACAATAACTCTTTAAAATGTGTTTGCTCCGGCAATATAGCCAGAGAGTTATGTCTCAGAAGCTCTGTGCTGCACTGACGAGCCCACAAAGGGCGAAACAGTACTGTCTGCAGATTGAATATATATATATATATATATTGATTTTAAGCTAGGTTGTTATAATTGTTAGTGAATATCCATGTTCACTGTCCTAAGCCTATATATTATGTATAAAGCATGACATAGAAATCACATGGTACCTATTTGGATTGATATTTTTTACAAAAACAGTAGCACATTTTCAAGTAGCTTTAGTGTCTATTGTTAAAGTTTACTTCACCTAACAATTCCACCAACCAGAGCAATAAGCTAAATTTCACGTAATAATAATTATTAGTTATATTTTTCACACATTATATATTACACATATTTTCTTAACATCATTTAACCCCAGTAACTGGGGCTCAGACGGTGCTCTTCACTGGGACTTGGATTTGTCAGTGAGGAATTCTTGTCTGGATACTCAACCTGACACCAACCAGTGGCTTTTTCTTTTGTTTATTTTTCTAACCCGGAATTCTTGGTTACGGTGTAGTTGCACTAAACATTAAGCCACGGCTCCTCGTATTATATATATATATATATAAGATATAATAAGTTGGAAAGAATAAAAAAACTACACTATCCATTTCGACAAGCCTGTTTCGTGATTTNTTCCTGACGAGTGAGTAAAATCACGAAACAGGCTTGTCGAGTAGTTTTTTGATTCTTTCCAACTTATTATATCTTTTATTACGCTCTGCATTTATGTATCGAGCACTCTAATACGGTTAACCGAATCGAATGTACCATATATATATATATATATATATATATATATATATATATATATATATATATATATATATATAAATATTACATATTCTTTTACTTTGATCATGATATTGAGATAAATTGATATGATGGTACAGACCTTACTTTGAGACTTTCATTCATTTAACATACGCTTTTTATTTTTTCTTAGATGAGATTAAAGCTACTGAAAAGCCTGGTATGTATTTGTTCTTTTCGCAGCTGAATACCTTTTGTATTCTAGAACATAACTTTAATAGTATTGATGATTGTGAGATACTTCTTTGGATTGGCCGCAATATTTTCCTCCACTTTGGGCAACTAAGAAGTGGACGGTATGAGTCGAGCTTCAACGAAAAATAAGAGGAGGAAAATCGATTTAGACTCTATCCTTTTTATCCTGGTTGTATTATCTTTCACATGCAAGCAGATTTTAAGTAGCGGTATTGATACCAATACGATTATGAAGCAAATCAAGTTTGTCTCTTTCCATAGTTTTTTCTTTTTGCTCCTACTGCAACTGTTACTCTTTTTCGAGCAGTCATTCTCTATCCTTAGCATACTAAATGTTTTGTTCCATTAGCCGGTACATGTAGTTATTTTTTTTAGTTTCCAGTAGAAATACAATTCAAGGTTTAACTAACTAGTATTGCCCAGGTTATTGTTTTGATTGGGGGAGGAGATATTTTTATTGAGAGATTTTACTACCACTTTTACTATTGCAAAAAAAAGGAAGTACTTCATTGGGATTTTGAAGCAGCAAAATTTAATTCTTTGGAATAAATGGAAGCGCACAACCGCATTTCTAAAAAGCCGCAAAATTCAATTCTTTGGAATAAATGGAAGCGCACAATCGCATTACTAAAAATATTCCAAAGAATTGAATTTTGCGGCTTTTTAGAAATGCGGTTGTGCGCTTCCATTTATTTGGTATTTGCTTCTTATTCTTGTTAGATGGAAACCAGACGACAATTATTGATAAGCCTGATATGAATTTGCCCTTCTCGTGACTAAATACTCTCTGTGATCTTACATTTTCATAATTTTTGTTTTAATGTTTATTGTTTATTATAGTTTGTTTATTTGTAGATGTTGATATTTTAATTTATTGAAATGACTTTCCGTGTTGTTCTTTCTCTGAGTTTATGTTTGAGTCAATAAGTACATCTTCCTTTATTTTCTCTCCATCTGTGATTTTTGAATTGATATGGGTGTTGTAAGGGCACAATTTATAAATATATTCTGATTGGGAGATTTTTGTGTATTATTTTACATTGGGGGTATAGGGGTATTCGGATGGAGTACAATCCAGTGGCAAGCATCAGCTGGCCTTTTTAAGCCGATGGACCCCCTGGTCTCCTGAAGGTGCCCAACTCTCATGTCTGGCTTCACGTAGCTGCTTGTGCGCGGCAGCGGCCATACCCCGGTAAAACGCTTCAGCTGGCGGGCTAAACGATATGAGGGTAACCAGTAAAACAGTGTTTGTCTCACACTGAAGCGCATGAAGTCAGGAAGCGATGGAATTGGCGGAAGAGTCTCTAGCTAGAACAATGGCAACAAAGGCGCAACCTGCACACGCATTGCGGTATGCTTAGGGCACAAATGAGACCATAAGATGAGTGGCCAACCGCCAGTGGAAGGCAATGGCAAACCACCACTGTAACTTGCCCAGAACAACCATGAACATGAACAGATTCAGGTCTAACAATAACAGCGTGAATGGAGTTGATAGCATTACAGCCATTAACTCCTCGCTCGGTCGGAATGCCCATGTTCGACAGATGGGGCCTGACCGTCAGCCTGCTACTGTCAGAAACAAGACCACTTTGAGAATTGCAACATGGAATGTTGCAATTGTATCAAGCTGGAAAGCTAGCAAACGTTAAGCTAGAAATTGAGAGATTGCATATTAATATACTTGGCGTATGCGAAACAAGATGGCCAGATGCAGGTCTTTTTGATATAGAAGGATACAAAGTCATATCCTCTGGGGGAGATAAGCATGAAAAGGGAGTTGCTATGATTCTTGACAAGCAAATGAGTAATTGTGTTTTAGGGTTTTGGACCCTTTCGAAAAGAGTCATGCTGATTAAACTGAAAGGGCAAACACATGATGTGTTGATCATTCAGGTGTATGCACCAACAGCTGTTAGCACTGAAGAACACATTGGTGCATTCTATGATCAACTTGAAGAGGCTACGAGACACCGCAAATCTCAAGATTTAGTAATTGTGATGGGAGACCTCAATACAAAGGTAGGAGGACAGCGAGTCGGAAATATAGTAGGAGATCACGGTCTAGGAGTGCAGAATGAAAGAGGAAAAAGATGGGTAGACTGGTGTACAGCAC
>RDPX01000079.1:295993-317520 GCA_003991215.1 Morbakka virulenta | reverse complement strand
TCAAAAGCATTTGACAAAGTGAAACACGAATGTCTTTTAGAAATGCTGCAAGCACTAGACATAGATGGTAAAGATATCTGAATCACAAGGAATTTATACTGGGAGCAAAGTGCCGGGAAAAGAGTACAAAATGAGGTAGGAAAGTATTCCAACATTCGAAGAGGAGTAAGGCAAGGCTGCGTTTTCTCACCAGATTTATTTAACCTATACAGCGAAAACAGTCTGAGAAGTATCGAAGAAAAAGAAGGCTTTGTAATCGGAGGATATAACATGAATAATATACGATATGCTGATGACACGACTCTCATAGCCGACATTCGAGAGAAGCTTCAACATCTTCTGGACACAGTTATAGAAGAAAGCGAAACAAAAGGTCTTACTATCAATCGCCGAAAGACATTCTGCATGGCTGTAAGCAAAACAAATGAAAACTTGAGCTGTAAGTAAAAATTGAAGGAGAAGATATTCAACAGGTAAAAAAGTTTAATTATCTTGGCAGCATGATAAGATCAGATGGTAGAAGCTCAGTAGAAATATAACGAAGAATTGCCACAGCCAAAGAAGTCTTCCAGCGCATGTACAGCATACTAAAAAACAGAACCCTTTCCTTTCATACCAGGCTTCGAGTTCTAGACTACTATGTAGTTCCAGTACTTCTCTATGGGAGCGAAAGCTGGACCATCACACCAGGCCTAGAGAAGAAGTTAGAAGCAGTAGAAATGTGGGTTTTACGCCGTATGCTCAGGATTTCATGAACAGAACACATCACAAACGAAGAAGTTCTTAGGAGAGCGGAGTGTAACAAGAAGCTGATAAACACCATTAGAAAAAGACAGATGTCATTTCTTGGGCATGTAATGAGGAAAGAAGAACTGGAAGAGCTAGTACTAACAGGAAAGATTGATGAGAGACAAGGAAGAGGAAGACCAAGGGCCACATATATGAAGAGCTTAGCAACATGGATGTTGAAGAGGCAGCTTCAAATCCTGAGGGCTGCGAAGGACCGGAATGTGTGGAGAAGCATGGTCACCAACGTTCAACCTGGACACGGCACCTGAGAAGGAGGAGGATTTTACATTGAACTGGTTTTATTTTATTATCCATTTTACAAATTGGTTTGTATTACTACTCTTTTACTAAGAGCGTTTTATGGAACTGAATAATGAGTTTTGTTTTGTTTGTATGAATAACGTTTATGCTACGTTATATATATCTATATGTTATATATATAATGTGTATATATATATATATTCTGATTCGAGATTTTTGTGTATTATTTTACATTTAACCGGTTTTATTTTATTATCCATTTTACAAATCTTAATTCACTATTTACGAATCCATTTTCATATATTAGCATATCCTAATACCTGCCATCTAATAACTACCATCTATTTACCCCTAATACCTATTCTAAATATACGTATTTAGAAATTTCTGCATGTATGCTTCAGACTGAAAATTTTGTTTTCTGATTCTTATTTCGTTAGACACTACAATTATTTTTCAGTATTACTTGAAGAATGATAGTGAAATTACTAGCATTCTTTAAGTAAAAAATATAAAAATATATAATGAGTATTCTTCATTATTATTAGATGAAAGATTGCCAAGATCAACTTCAGAGCCAGGTTTGTATTGTTGTTTTATTACTGACAGCATTTTGATGATAATATGGTTCAATGTTGTTTTGCCTGTATTTATATAGTTGATGTCTTGATATTCACCCCTTGTTAGGTGAGCCTGTGACATTTATCAATCTAACGTATTTATTGTTATCACATGAAAATTGATGCTGATTTGGATGTGCTTGTCATAATGTGTTTGTTTGTGTTACCTTAGCTAAATATGGTGTATTATTCCGTAATTCTCTTTCTTCATCTTTGTTTCCTTTATTTGTGTTGATTTTGAGATATTAGTATTTTTTGACACCTTTTTATCTTATTGTTTCTGATGTAACTATTATTCTCATCCAAGTTGTCGTTATTTTTATATCCGTAGTTTCCTGTATGTCAGTGTACATTAATATGTTTGTGTAGCTGTTTTTAGATACATGTGGCTTTTATAACCTCACGTTGCTTGTTAATTTAGGGTTTAACTTACTAGTTTTATTTTCCCGAGTACTTTTATTATACCAGTAAATTAGATAGTATTTAATCGTTTATGTATGTATGTATGTATGTATGTATGTATGTATGTATGTATGTATGTATGTATGTATGTATGTATGTATGTATGTATGTATGTATGTATGTATGTATGTATGTATGTATGTATGTATGTATGTATGTATGTATGTATGTATGTATGTATGTATGTATGTATGTATGTATGTATGTATGTATGTATGTATGTATGTATGTATGTATGTATGTATGTATGTATGTATGTATGTATGTATGTATGTATGTATGTATGTATGTATGTATGTATGTATGTATGTATGTATGTATGTATGTATGTATGTATGTATGTATGTATGTATGTATGTATGTATGTATGTATGTATGTATGTATGTATGTATGTATGTATGTATGTATGTATGTATGTATGTATGTATGTATGTATGTATGTATGTATGTATGTATGTATGTATGTATGTATGTATGTATGTATGTATTTATGTTTGTATTTATGTAGGTGTGTAAGTATGTACACAAATATGCAATGTCAGGTCTCTTCAGTACGCCTAGTCATGGAGGTCCGCAATCTCAAAAGTGACATCCTTCTACGCATCTCTGCATTTTATTATGGGATAAGACACAAATATTCGAATACAAATTGGTAGCAATGGTAGCATTTCATGATGAAAACCTCTAGACAAAACTAGAGTTTAATAACGTCAAAGCAAACATTGCATACTTGTGTTAGTATGTTTGTCGCTGGGTATTTAGACTGAAAATTTTGTTTTCTTATTCTTATTTCGTTAGACACTACAATTATTTTTCAGTATTACTTCAAGAATGATAGCTAAATTACTAGCATTCTTTAAGTAAAAAATATAAATATATATAATGAGTATTCTTCATTATTATTAGGTGAAAAGTTACCAAGATCAACTTCAGAGCCAGGTTTGTATTGTTGTTTTGTTACTGACAGCATTTTGATGATAATATGGTTCAATGTTGTTTTGCCTGTATTTATAAGTTTGGTGTCTTGATATTCACCCTTTGTTAGCTGAGCCTGTGATATTTATCAATCTAACGTATTTATTGTTATCACATGAAAATTGATGCTGATTTGGATGTGCTTGTCATAATGTGTTTGTTTGTCTTACCGTAGCTAAATATGATGTATTATTCCGTAATTCTCTTTCTTCATCTTTGTTTCCTTTATTTGTGTTGATTTTGAGATATTAATTTTTTTGACACATTTTTATCTTATTGTTTCTGATGTAACTATTATTCTCATCCAGGTTGTCGTTATTTTTATATCCGTAGTTTCCTGTATGTCAGTGTACATTAATATGTTTGTGTAGCTGTTTTTAGATACATGTGGCTTTTATAACCTCACGTTGCTTGTTAATTTAGGGTTTAACTTACTAGTTTTATTTTCCCGAGTACTTTTATTATACCAGTAATTTAGATAGTATTTAATCGTTTATGTATGTATGTATGTATGTATGTATGTATGTATGTATGTATATATGTATGTATGCATGTATTTATGTATGTATGTATATATATGTATGTATGTATTTATGTATGTATGTATTTATGTTTGTATTTATGTAGGTATGTACGTATTTATGTATGTATGTATGTATGTATGTATTTTATGTAGGTATGTAAGTATGTACACAAATATGCAATGTCAGGTCTCTTCAGTACGCCTAGTCATGGAGGTCCGCAATCTCAAAAGTGACATCCTTCTACGCATCTCTGCATTTTATTATGGGATAAGACACAAATATTCGAATACAAATTGGTAGCAATGGTAGCATTTCATGATGAAAACCTGTAGGCAAATCTAGAGTTTGATAAAGTCAAAGCAAACATTGCATACTAGTGTTAGTATGTTTTGTCGCTGGGACTGCAATCTTTGGTTTGTTGTTATCAAACTCAAAGTTTTGTCTAACAGTTTTCGTCACGAAATGCCAGTATTGCTACCAACTTTAATTTTTTATTCGAATATATATATATTCGAATTTATATATTATATATATTATATAAGTTTTTAATGGGCGGTTATTCGGACTGGACAATTAATCGAGACCAGTGTAGTCAACTACGGTATTTTTAGCGGTGTTTTCCTTTTTCTGTATTTATGTGTGAATCAATAAATATTTTTGAAATTCTATGTTTCTCCACTGCTTCTGAATTGACAGCTGTACATTTTAAGGGGAAAATGTCAAGGTTGTTTGGACTGGGAGATTTGTATCAATCATTATTTTATATCTGATTGGTATTATAATGTAATTTGTTTTTCTTTTACTGTTTTTATTTACCAATCTCTTCCGGTGTCTTAAAATGCCTCTGTAGCTGTCTCTACAAATACAGGTATCTAAACATTTCTGATGGTGTGTTTTAAACTGTGAAAGTCATGACCAATTCATGATTTTGTTAGACCATGGTTAATGAAAGAAATACTGGTTTGGGAACATAATCCCTTAGCAATGTGTTATTTGATTCATGTAAAAAATTAAGACTGTTCTTCTACATAAACAAAAAATATTCACGGCGAAGTCGTGAAACAATGGTGGGAGTTGGTCTTAGTCTTCAATTTCTTGGAGAAGGTAAAGCTTAAGTTTTAGTTGTGCAGTACTTAAAGTTTCTAAAGGCGATATTTTACAAGCTCATGTGTTTTTTGCATCTTTTAAGTATGCAACCAGAAGCATAACCAAGAATCATTGTTTAAGAAAATTGACAGATACTAGAGTACATAGTTCTAAAATTTCTAGACGTTGAAATTCAATTGTACTGCAAAATAATATTTGACATAGAATTGCTGTAAGTATTGCAAAATTTGACTTTGTGTTTGACTTAACGTTGTGTTGTGCTGTTTCATCATCTCATACGAAATCGCTTGTCAAAAAAAACAATTCTTCATTATTGTTTGGTAAAAAGTCACCAAGACTAACTATAGACCAACGTTTGTATTACTACTCTTTTACTGAGAGCTTTTTATGGAACTGAATAATGAGTTTTGTTTTGTTTCGTTTTGTTTGTATGAATAACGTTTATGCTACGTTATATATATGTATATGTTTTAAATATAATGTTTATATATACATATATATATATATATATTCTGATTGGGAGATTTTTGTGTATTATTTTACATTGAACCGGTTTTATTTTATTATCCATTTTACAAATCTTAATTCACTATTTACCAATCCATTTTAATATATTAGCATATCCTAATACCTGCCATCTAATAACTACCATCTATTTACCCCTAATACCTATTCTAAATATACGTATTTAGAAATTTCTGCATGTATGCTTCAGACCGAAAATTTTGTTTTCTGATTCTTATTTCGTTAGACACTACAATTATTTTTCAGTATTNTTAAAATAATCGTGGTTGCGCACTTTTCTTTATTACATGTTTTGTTTTGATTCTTTTAGATAGAAATGAAACTAGAGCGGCTGGAAAGCCAGGTATGGATATAGTAATTTTGTTACTGAACCTTTTAGTGGAAAATATTACTACAATTTTAGTCTTGAAAGTTATTGTTTGTTTACTATGTATCCATATAGAAATGCTATAGAAAAGAATATCGATATAGCTACTACATTCGTTATAAGGTCGAATTAATTGTTTTTGTAAGTTACGATGGTAATTTAATTGAAAAGTAGAAGTATCACAGTATTTTTAAAAATAATCATTCAGTGTGTCAGTAAAGCTGGAAAATTTAAACTTTGGGAAAATTAAAAGTTATTGCAGTGTGGACTTACTTTTCTTAATTTGTTGTTTGTGTTGATTCTTGTTAGATGGAAACCGACCTGTACCTAGCAGAAGACCTGGTATGAATATGTTTTTTATTTTTGAGACTACATTTTTTGTTGGATATGCTTTTTGTAATTTTTGTCTTAGTGTTTGTCATTGGTTTACTGATGAATGGAAAAGTCTACTGATAAATTCACTAGATTTATTGTACTATCGAAGTAATTGACTTGGAGAGCTACTGAAATATTTTTATTGAGAACTATTAGTGTACCAGTCTGACGTTCCGTTGGAGAGGCAGAGTCCAGCTGCAAGTAACGGATACAGACCCCTTGCTTGACATCGACACTAAAAGCGCACATTTGGTAAACTTTCGTAAATTCCGGAATATGGAAATTGTCTACATTTGTGTAGGGTTTTGTATAAAATGTGTAGTGCAATCCCGTTTGTAATTAAACTTTAGGGCTAAAAGCTTCAGTAGATGAAGTTGTTTCAGAGCTGAAGTTATACATTGCGCATGAGCAAAAATAGATTACATAATTGCCACACTGTCTGTCCAGCTCTTACCTGATGGGCTATGCATTTCAGAGGTATTGTTTTCTTGAAGAAGAAGGGGTCATTTTGGAGTGCCGAATTATGGATTACTCGAAGTTTGTATTGCTCCAAAAAATATCCGTTTCCCTTCCCAGCAAGCTGAAAGAGGCTGCTGCCCATAGAATAGATATAGTGAATGACATGCACGAAATTGATAGAAGTGGAATCATTTTTGAGCAAGATTGTGTTGTTAAGGTCTAATGAATTTGTCAGATATATTTGCAGCGTTGTCATATTCTTGACCACGGCAGTCTAAATGTGAAACGCAAAACTGCTTCAACGTTTCCAAAATTACTGTAGCTATTTGAGCACCAGTGTTGTTGTCGCAACCAAGGAATATCAATGATCGCTACTAAACAGTTAATTCATGATCCTCCTTCTTCAAGCAGCGTATGTTGAAAGTAGGTTGTTAAACAAAACTTGAATTAGATGTTTCATCAATCATGATTAAATGGTATTTTGAATTATGGATTTTGTACAAGACACTACAATGGAAAAAATGAAAGTGGAACGAGCGTAGCACTTGCTGGCTACAAACAGGCGCCCGTAAAAAGCAAGGAAATACACACAGTAATTTGTTGCTTTGATGCATCCGTGTAATAAAACTTTTCGCATATTTAAAATAATCGTGGTTGCGCACTTTTCTTTATTACATGTTTTGTTTTGATTCTTTTAGATAGAAATGAAACTAGAGCGGCTGGAAAGCCAGGTATGGATATAGTAATTTTGTTACTGAACCTTTTAGTGGAAAATATTACTACAATTTTAGTCTTGAAAGTTATTGTTTGTTTACTATGTATCCATATAGAAATGCTATAGAAAAGAATATCGATATAGCTACTACATTCGTTATAAGGTCGAATTAATTGTTTTTGTAAGTTACGATGGTAATTTAATTGAAAAGTAGAAGTATCACAGTATTTTTAAAAATAATCATTCAGTGTGTCAGTAAAGCTGGAAAATTTAAACTTTGGGAAAATTAAAAGTTATTGCAGTGTGGACTTACTTTTCTTAATTTGTTGTTTGTGTTGATTCTTGTTAGATGGAAACCGACCTGTACCTAGCAGAAGACCTGGTATGAATATGTTTTTTATTTTTGAGACTACATTTTTTGTTGGATATGCTTTTTGTAATTTTTGTCTTAGTGTTTGTCATTGGTTTACTGATGAATGGAAAAGTCTACTGATAAATTCACTAGATTTATTGTACTATCGAAGTAATTGACTTGGAGAGCTACTGAAATATTTTTATTGAGAACTATTAGTGTACCAGTCTGACGTTCCGTTGGAGAGGCAGAGTCCAGCTGCAAGTAACGGATACAGACCCCTTGCTTGACATCGACACTAAAAGCGCACATTTGGTAAACTTTCGTAAATTCCGGAATATGGAAATTGTCTACATTTGTGTAGGGTTTTGTATAAAATGTGTAGTGCAATCCCGTTTGTAATTAAACTTTAGGGCTAAAAGCTTCAGTAGATGAAGTTGTTTCAGAGCTGAAGTTATACATTGCGCATGAGCAAAAATAGATTACATAATTGCCACACTGTCTGTCCAGCTCTTACCTGATGGGCTATGCATTTCAGAGGTATTGTTTTCTTGAAGAAGAAGGGGTCATTTTGGAGTGCCGAATTATGGATTACTCGAAGTTTGTATTGCTCCAAAAAATATCCGTTTCCCTTCCCAGCAAGCTGAAAGAGGCTGCTGCCCATAGAATAGATATAGTGAATGACATGCACGAAATTGATAGAAGTGGAATCATTTTTGAGCAAGATTGTGTTGTTAAGGTCTAATGAATTTGTCAGATATATTTGCAGCGTTGTCATATTCTTGACCACGGCAGTCTAAATGTGAAACGCAAAACTGCTTCAACGTTTCCAAAATTACTGTAGCTATTTGAGCACCAGTGTTGTTGTCGCAACCAAGGAATATCAATGATCGCTACTAAACAGTTAATTCATGATCCTCCTTCTTCAAGCAGCGTATGTTGAAAGTAGGTTGTTAAACAAAACTTGAATTAGATGTTTCATCAATCATGATTAAATGGTATTTTGAATTATGGATTTTGTACAAGACACTACAATGGAAAAAATGAAAGTGGAACGAGCGTAGCACTTGCTGGCTACAAACAGGCGCCCGTAAAAAGCAAGGAAATACACACAGTAATTTGTTGCTTTGATGCATCCGTGTAATAAAACTTTTCGCATATTTAAAATAATCGTGGTTGCGCACTTTTCTTTATTACATGTTTTGTTTTGATTCTTTTAGATAGAAATGAAACTAGAGCGGCTGGAAAGCCAGGTATGGATATAGTAATTTTGTTACTGAACCTTTTAGTGGAAAATATTACTACAATTTTAGTCTTGAAAGTTATTGTTTGTTTACTATGTATCCATATAGAAATGCTATAGAAAAGAATATCGATATAGCTACTACATTCGTTATAAGGTCGAATTAATTGTTTTTGTAAGTTACGATGGTAATTTAATTGAAAAGTAGAAGTATCACAGTATTTTTAAAAATAATCATTCAGTGTGTCAGTAAAGCTGGAAAATTTAAACTTTGGGAAAATTAAAAGTTATTGCAGTGTGGACTTACTTTTCTTAATTTGTTGTTTGTGTTGATTCTTGTTAGATGGAAACCGACCTGTACCTAGCAGAAGACCTGGTATGAATATGTTTTTTATTTTTGAGACTACATTTTTTGTTGGATATGCTTTTTGTAATTTTTGTCTTAGTGTTTGTCATTGGTTTACTGATGAATGGAAAAGTCTACTGATAAATTCACTAGATTTATTGTACTATCGAAGTAATTGACTTGGAGAGCTACTGAAATATTTTTATTGAGAACTATTAGTGTACCAGTCTGACGTTCCGTTGGAGAGGCAGAGTCCAGCTGCAAGTAACGGATACAGACCCCTTGCTTGACATCGACACTAAAAGCGCACATTTGGTAAACTTTCGTAAATTCCGGAATATGGAAATTGTCTACATTTGTGTAGGGTTTTGTATAAAATGTGTAGTGCAATCCCGTTTGTAATTAAACTTTAGGGCTAAAAGCTTCAGTAGATGAAGTTGTTTCAGAGCTGAAGTTATACATTGCGCATGAGCAAAAATAGATTACATAATTGCCACACTGTCTGTCCAGCTCTTACCTGATGGGCTATGCATTTCAGAGGTATTGTTTTCTTGAAGAAGAAGGGGTCATTTTGGAGTGCCGAATTATGGATTACTCGAAGTTTGTATTGCTCCAAAAAATATCCGTTTCCCTTCCCAGCAAGCTGAAAGAGGCTGCTGCCCATAGAATAGATATAGTGAATGACATGCACGAAATTGATAGAAGTGGAATCATTTTTGAGCAAGATTGTGTTGTTAAGGTCTAATGAATTTGTCAGATATATTTGCAGCGTTGTCATATTCTTGACCACGGCAGTCTAAATGTGAAACGCAAAACTGCTTCAACGTTTCCAAAATTACTGTAGCTATTTGAGCACCAGTGTTGTTGTCGCAACCAAGGAATATCAATGATCGCTACTAAACAGTTAATTCATGATCCTCCTTCTTCAAGCAGCGTATGTTGAAAGTAGGTTGTTAAACAAAACTTGAATTAGATGTTTCATCAATCATGATTAAATGGTATTTTGAATTATGGATTTTGTACAAGACACTACAATGGAAAAAATGAAAGTGGAACGAGCGTAGCACTTGCTGGCTACAAACAGGCGCCCGTAAAAAGCAAGGAAATACACACAGTAATTTGTTGCTTTGATGCATCCGTGTAATAAAACTTTTCGCATATTTAAAATAATCGTGGTTGCGCACTTTTCTTTATTACATGTTTTGTTTTGATTCTTTTAGATAGAAATGAAACTAGAGCGGCTGGAAAGCCAGGTATGGATATAGTAATTTTGTTACTGAACCTTTTAGTGGAAAATATTACTACAATTTTAGTCTTGAAAGTTATTGTTTGTTTACTATGTATCCATATAGAAATGCTATAGAAAAGAATATCGATATAGCTACTACATTCGTTATAAGGTCGAATTAATTGTTTTTGTAAGTTACGATGGTAATTTAATTGAAAAGTAGAAGTATCACAGTATTTTTAAAAATAATCATTCAGTGTGTCAGTAAAGCTGGAAAATTTAAACTTTGGGAAAATTAAAAGTTATTGCAGTGTGGACTTACTTTTCTTAATTTGTTGTTTGTGTTGATTCTTGTTAGATGGAAACCGACCTGTACCTAGCAGAAGACCTGGTATGAATATGTTTTTTATTTTTGAGACTACATTTTTTGTTGGATATGCTTTTTGTAATTTTTGTCTTAGTGTTTGTCATTGGTTTACTGATGAATGGAAAAGTCTACTGATAAATTCACTAGATTTATTGTACTATCGAAGTAATTGACTTGGAGAGCTACTGAAATATTTTTATTGAGAACTATTAGTGTACCAGTCTGACGTTCCGTTGGAGAGGCAGAGTCCAGCTGCAAGTAACGGATACAGACCCCTTGCTTGACATCGACACTAAAAGCGCACATTTGGTAAACTTTCGTAAATTCCGGAATATGGAAATTGTCTACATTTGTGTAGGGTTTTGTATAAAATGTGTAGTGCAATCCCGTTTGTAATTAAACTTTAGGGCTAAAAGCTTCAGTAGATGAAGTTGTTTCAGAGCTGAAGTTATACATTGCGCATGAGCAAAAATAGATTACATAATTGCCACACTGTCTGTCCAGCTCTTACCTGATGGGCTATGCATTTCAGAGGTATTGTTTTCTTGAAGAAGAAGGGGTCATTTTGGAGTGCCGAATTATGGATTACTCGAAGTTTGTATTGCTCCAAAAAATATCCGTTTCCCTTCCCAGCAAGCTGAAAGAGGCTGCTGCCCATAGAATAGATATAGTGAATGACATGCACGAAATTGATAGAAGTGGAATCATTTTTGAGCAAGATTGTGTTGTTAAGGTCTAATGAATTTGTCAGATATATTTGCAGCGTTGTCATATTCTTGACCACGGCAGTCTAAATGTGAAACGCAAAACTGCTTCAACGTTTCCAAAATTACTGTAGCTATTTGAGCACCAGTGTTGTTGTCGCAACCAAGGAATATCAATGATCGCTACTAAACAGTTAATTCATGATCCTCCTTCTTCAAGCAGCGTATGTTGAAAGTAGGTTGTTAAACAAAACTTGAATTAGATGTTTCATCAATCATGATTAAATGGTATTTTGAATTATGGATTTTGTACAAGACACTACAATGGAAAAAATGAAAGTGGAACGAGCGTAGCACTTGCTGGCTACAAACAGGCGCCCGTAAAAAGCAAGGAAATACACACAGTAATTTGTTGCTTTGATGCATCCGTGTAATAAAACTTTTCGCATATTTAAAATAATCGTGGTTGCGCACTTTTCTTTATTACATGTTTTGTTTTGATTCTTTTAGATAGAAATGAAACTAGAGCGGCTGGAAAGCCAGGTATGGATATAGTAATTTTGTTACTGAACCTTTTAGTGGAAAATATTACTACAATTTTAGTCTTGAAAGTTATTGTTTGTTTACTATGTATCCATATAGAAATGCTATAGAAAAGAATATCGATATAGCTACTACATTCGTTATAAGGTCGAATTAATTGTTTTTGTAAGTTACGATGGTAATTTAATTGAAAAGTAGAAGTATCACAGTATTTTTAAAAATAATCATTCAGTGTGTCAGTAAAGCTGGAAAATTTAAACTTTGGGAAAATTAAAAGTTATTGCAGTGTGGACTTACTTTTCTTAATTTGTTGTTTGTGTTGATTCTTGTTAGATGGAAACCGACCTGTACCTAGCAGAAGACCTGGTATGAATATGTTTTTTATTTTTGAGACTACATTTTTTGTTGGATATGCTTTTTGTAATTTTTGTCTTAGTGTTTGTCATTGGTTTACTGATGAATGGAAAAGTCTACTGATAAATTCACTAGATTTATTGTACTATCGAAGTAATTGACTTGGAGAGCTACTGAAATATTTTTATTGAGAACTATTAGTGTACCAGTCTGACGTTCCGTTGGAGAGGCAGAGTCCAGCTGCAAGTAACGGATACAGACCCCTTGCTTGACATCGACACTAAAAGCGCACATTTGGTAAACTTTCGTAAATTCCGGAATATGGAAATTGTCTACATTTGTGTAGGGTTTTGTATAAAATGTGTAGTGCAATCCCGTTTGTAATTAAACTTTAGGGCTAAAAGCTTCAGTAGATGAAGTTGTTTCAGAGCTGAAGTTATACATTGCGCATGAGCAAAAATAGATTACATAATTGCCACACTGTCTGTCCAGCTCTTACCTGATGGGCTATGCATTTCAGAGGTATTGTTTTCTTGAAGAAGAAGGGGTCATTTTGGAGTGCCGAATTATGGATTACTCGAAGTTTGTATTGCTCCAAAAAATATCCGTTTCCCTTCCCAGCAAGCTGAAAGAGGCTGCTGCCCATAGAATAGATATAGTGAATGACATGCACGAAATTGATAGAAGTGGAATCATTTTTGAGCAAGATTGTGTTGTTAAGGTCTAATGAATTTGTCAGATATATTTGCAGCGTTGTCATATTCTTGACCACGGCAGTCTAAATGTGAAACGCAAAACTGCTTCAACGTTTCCAAAATTACTGTAGCTATTTGAGCACCAGTGTTGTTGTCGCAACCAAGGAATATCAATGATCGCTACTAAACAGTTAATTCATGATCCTCCTTCTTCAAGCAGCGTATGTTGAAAGTAGGTTGTTAAACAAAACTTGAATTAGATGTTTCATCAATCATGATTAAATGGTATTTTGAATTATGGATTTTGTACAAGACACTACAATGGAAAAAATGAAAGTGGAACGAGCGTAGCACTTGCTGGCTACAAACAGGCGCCCGTAAAAAGCAAGGAAATACACACAGTAATTTGTTGCTTTGATGCATCCGTGTAATAAAACTTTTCGCATATTTAAAATAATCGTGGTTGCGCACTTTTCTTTATTACATGTTTTGTTTTGATTCTTTTAGATAGAAATGAAACTAGAGCGGCTGGAAAGCCAGGTATGGATATAGTAATTTTGTTACTGAACCTTTTAGTGGAAAATATTACTACAATTTTAGTCTTGAAAGTTATTGTTTGTTTACTATGTATCCATATAGAAATGCTATAGAAAAGAATATCGATATAGCTACTACATTCGTTATAAGGTCGAATTAATTGTTTTTGTAAGTTACGATGGTAATTTAATTGAAAAGTAGAAGTATCACAGTATTTTTAAAAATAATCATTCAGTGTGTCAGTAAAGCTGGAAAATTTAAACTTTGGGAAAATTAAAAGTTATTGCAGTGTGGACTTACTTTTCTTAATTTGTTGTTTGTGTTGATTCTTGTTAGATGGAAACCGACCTGTACCTAGCAGAAGACCTGGTATGAATATGTTTTTTATTTTTGAGACTACATTTTTTGTTGGATATGCTTTTTGTAATTTTTGTCTTAGTGTTTGTCATTGGTTTACTGATGAATGGAAAAGTCTACTGATAAATTCACTAGATTTATTGTACTATCGAAGTAATTGACTTGGAGAGCTACTGAAATATTTTTATTGAGAACTATTAGTGTACCAGTCTGACGTTCCGTTGGAGAGGCAGAGTCCAGCTGCAAGTAACGGATACAGACCCCTTGCTTGACATCGACACTAAAAGCGCACATTTGGTAAACTTTCGTAAATTCCGGAATATGGAAATTGTCTACATTTGTGTAGGGTTTTGTATAAAATGTGTAGTGCAATCCCGTTTGTAATTAAACTTTAGGGCTAAAAGTTTCAGTAGATGAAGTTGTTTCAGAGCTGAAGTTATACATTGCGCATGAGCAAAAATAGATTACATAATTGCCACACTGTCTGTCCAGCTCTTACCTGATGGGCTATGCATTTCAGAGGTATTGTTTTCTTGAAGAAGAAGGGGTCATTTTGGAGTGCCGAATTATGGATTACTCGAAGTTTGTATTGCTCCAAAAAATATCCGTTTCCCTTCCCAGCAAGCTGAAAGAGGCTGCTGCCCATAGAATAGATATAGTGAATGACATGCACGAAATTGATAGAAGTGGAATCATTTTTGAGCAAGATTGTGTTGTTAAGGTCTAATGAATTTGTCAGATATATTTGCAGCGTTGTCATATTCTTGACCACGGCAGTCTAAATGTGAAACGCAAAACTGCTTCAACGTTTCCAAAATTACTGTAGCTATTTGAGCACCAGTGTTGTTGTCGCAACCAAGGAATATCAATGATCGCTACTAAACAGTTAATTCATGATCCTCCTTCTTCAAGCAGCGTATGTTGAAAGTAGGTTGTTAAACAAAACTTGAATTAGATGTTTCATCAATCATGATTAAATGGTATTTTGAATTATGGATTTTGTACAAGACACTACAATGGAAAAAATGAAAGTGGAACGAGCGTAGCACTTGCTGGCTACAAACAGGCGCCCGTAAAAAGCAAGGAAATACACACAGTAATTTGTTGCTTTGATGCATCCGTGTAATAAAACTTTTCGCATATTTAAAATAATCGTGGTTGCGCACTTTTCTTTATTACATGTTTTGTTTTGATTCTTTTAGATAGAAATGAAACTAGAGCGGCTGGAAAGCCAGGTATGGATATGGTTATTTTGTTACTGAACATTTTAGTCTTAAAGTTTATTGTTTGTTTACGTATGCACTTCGAAATGCTATAGAAAAGAATATCGATATAGTTACTAGACTTGTTTTTTTGTCGAATTGATTGTTTTCATAAGTTACGACGATAAATGATAATTTAATTGAGAACTTTTAGTATACCAGTATTTAAGACAATCATTCAGTATATGTGTAAAACTGGAAAATTTAAATCTTGGCAAAATTAAAATAACTACNAAGGTCTAATGAATTTGTCAGATATATTTGCAGCGTTGTCATATTCTTGACCACGGCAGTCTAAATGTGAAACGCAAAACTGCTTCAACGTTTCCAAAATTACTGTAGCTATTTGAGCACCAGTGTTGTTGTCGCAACCAAGGAATATCAATGATCGCTACTAAACAGTTAATTCATGATCCTCCTTCTTCAAGCAGCGTATGTTGAAAGTAGGTTGTTAAACAAAACTTGAATTAGATGTTTCATCAATCATGATTAAATGGTATTTTGAATTATGGATTTTGTACAAGACACTACAATGGAAAAAATGAAAGTGGAACGAGCGTAGCACTTGCTGGCTACAAACAGGCGCCCGTAAAAAGCAAGGAAATACACACAGTAATTTGTTGCTTTGATGCATCCGTGTAATAAAACTTTTCGCATATTTAAAATAATCGTGGTTGCGCACTTTTCTTTATTACATGTTTTGTTTTGATTCTTTTAGATAGAAATGAAACTAGAGCGGCTGGAAAGCCAGGTATGGATATAGTAATTTTGTTACTGAACCTTTTAGTGGAAAATATTACTACAATTTTAGTCTTGAAAGTTATTGTTTGTTTACTATGTATCCATATAGAAATGCTATAGAAAAGAATATCGATATAGCTACTACATTCGTTATAAGGTCGAATTAATTGTTTTTGTAAGTTACGATGGTAATTTAATTGAAAAGTAGAAGTATCACAGTATTTTTAAAAATAATCATTCAGTGTGTCAGTAAAGCTGGAAAATTTAAACTTTGGGAAAATTAAAAGTTATTGCAGTGTGGACTTACTTTTCTTAATTTGTTGTTTGTGTTGATTCTTGTTAGATGGAAACCGACCTGTACCTAGCAGAAGACCTGGTATGAATATGTTTTTTATTTTTGAGACTACATTTTTTGTTGGATATGCTTTTTGTAATTTTTGTCTTAGTGTTTGTCATTGGTTTACTGATGAATGGAAAAGTCTACTGATAAATTCACTAGATTTATTGTACTATCGAAGTAATTGACTTGGAGAGCTACTGAAATATTTTTATTGAGAACTATTAGTGTACCAGTCTGACGTTCCGTTGGAGAGGCAGAGTCCAGCTGCAAGTAACGGATACAGACCCCTTGCTTGACATCGACACTAAAAGCGCACATTTGGTAAACTTTCGTAAATTCCGGAATATGGAAATTGTCTACATTTGTGTAGGGTTTTGTATAAAATGTGTAGTGCAATCCCGTTTGTAATTAAACTTTAGGGCTAAAAGCTTCAGTAGATGAAGTTGTTTCAGAGCTGAAGTTATACATTGCGCATGAGCAAAAATAGATTACATAATTGCCACACTGTCTGTCCAGCTCTTACCTGATGGGCTATGCATTTCAGAGGTATTGTTTTCTTGAAGAAGAAGGGGTCATTTTGGAGTGCCGAATTATGGATTACTCGAAGTTTGTATTGCTCCAAAAAATATCCGTTTCCCTTCCCAGCAAGCTGAAAGAGGCTGCTGCCCATAGAATAGATATAGTGAATGACATGCACGAAATTGATAGAAGTGGAATCATTTTTGAGCAAGATTGTGTTGTTAAGGTCTAATGAATTTGTCAGATATATTTGCAGCGTTGTCATATTCTTGACCACGGCAGTCTAAATGTGAAACGCAAAACTGCTTCAACGTTTCCAAAATTACTGTAGCTATTTGAGCACCAGTGTTGTTGTCGCAACCAAGGAATATCAATGATCGCTACTAAACAGTTAATTCATGATCCTCCTTCTTCAAGCAGCATATGTTGAAAGTAGGTTGTTAAACAAAACTTGAATTAGATGTTTCATCAATCATGATTAAATGGTATTTTGAATTATGGATTTTGTACAAGACACTACAATGGAAAAAATGAAAGTGGAACGAGCGTAGCACTTGCTGGCTACAAACAGGCGCCCGTAAAAAGCAAGGAAATACACACAGTAATTTGTTGCTTTGATGCATCCGTGTAATAAAACTTTTCGCATATTTAAAATAATCGTGGTTGCGCACTTTTCTTTATTACATGTTTTGTTTTGATTCTTTTAGATAGAAATGAAACTAGAGCGGCTGGAAATCCAGGTATTGATATAGTAATTTTGTTACTGAACATTTTAGTCTTAAAGTTTATTGTTTGTTTACGTATGCACTTGGAAATGCTATAGAAAAGAATATCGATATAGTTACTAGACTTGTTTTACTGTCGAATTGATTGTTTTCATAAGTTACGACCATAAATGATAATTTAATTGAGAACTTTTAGTATACCAGTATTTAAGACAATCATTCAGTATATGTGTAAAACTGGAAAATTTAAATCTTGGCAAAATTAAAATAACTACAACAACATGATTCTTACTTACTAGGCGGGGCCGTCTTGCAGTTTATGTTATGTTAGTTCATTGAATATTGTTGTATTAAAGGCACATATATCAAGCTTCAGGACAAGTGCTGTTTATGTCTTTGTGAACATTGATTCGAAATGGGTACATATTCTTTCGGCTACTTACCTTTAGTATCATTGATATTTCACTACAGTTGCCCACTAGTAATAATAATAATATTTTAAATAATAATAATAATAATAATAATAATAATAATAATAATAATAATAATAATAGTGATAATAATTCTGTCATCTTCAGGCTACTGAAATGACTAGATATGGGCCAGTCTACACTTAGGTCCGTACTACCAAGGCATAAAACTGCCGTATCTAGTCATTTCAGTCGCCTGACGATGGGAGAAGTATCTCTCAAAACGCAGCTCGGAAAAAAGCTTACGACTCAAGACATGATAAAGCTCTTACATCTATGGCTTCCTCTTAGTCCATAAAGTTCAGAATTTTCAAGTTTATGTTTTTTACTATTGCAAATTACGTTCATTTACTATATGAATATTTCCTTGTTTATTGTTTCTTCACTGTTAAGTCGGTCATCGCTGTTAATTAATAATCAAACTGCAGCAGAACCATTAAGTTAATTTCCGTCGGTCTTAGTCATTAAATTCTTATTCAGTCTCTGGTTTAAAAAATATCCTCTTTTCACTTCTACATATCAGCATTTTCATAGGAAAGAACCAATAATGAAATGGATAATAAAAAAGGAAAGAAATATCGGGATTGTTTAGGAGCTGTTTGAGATGGGGGATGCAGAAGTGCAAATAAGGAAGGATGTTGGTCAGACTTGACTTTACTAGGGATTGGCTAGTCCTTCTCTGTGAGTGCGAACGATAGACAATAGAGATAACAATAGAATTTGGAAAATAAAGAATAGGTGTAAGGAAGAACAACTGCTTATGCTGAAATACAAGATGAGATGAGTAGAGGTCTCCAATACTGAAAAAAACGACGCACGGGCGAAATGGTTAATTTTGCTCAGCAAAAGACTAGAGGAGTCACAGGCGGATGTCCTGGAGAAAAGCCATTGGAAGAAAAGGCTAAGTTGCCCAATGGACTTTAACTTAGAGAGACAGGTTGCAAGAAGTATTCCGGAAGTAGAAGTTGAGGGAGAAATTGGGAGAAACTGGAAGATTTTAAAGGAACGGATAGGTGAGGCTGACCAATCAATAAAATAGTCAACGGAGGAAATAATAATAACCCTTTTTGTTGCTACTACTAGTGAAATACTTTGGGTAACCAGATCACTAAATATATTTAGATTAATACCAGTTCATATTAAAGTTTCATGAAACGTGCCTTTTCTTACCTTGTTGTGTTGCTACCTCAGAAGGGCTTTCTTGATAGCGTTTGAAATCTGTTTTACTGTAAAGTGATTTTTAAAACAAGACACCCATTTTTCATAAATTTTCAATTTTGATGTTTATCCAAATCAATCTGTTTATTTCTCAAAGATAGGAAACCGCCATCGAGGACAGAGAAAACAAAAGGTATTTACAAATTAAGAAATAATACATACTGTATTTTTTTTAACGATAAGCCGCCCTCGAAAAAATTTCAAAATTAAATTTAAATAATTACAAATTGTTTGAATTGTAAGTAAGCTTAAATATTTTGATTGGAAACTCAAGTCTTCAAGTTTTTTAAACACTAATTATAATTTTATAATTTTTTTATAATTATAATTTTTATTCACTAATTATTTGACCTCACATATCAAGATCCTGATTAGGAGTCATTCTGATGATGACCTCTGGAATGCGCTTCTTGCTATCCCATTTACTACTAAGGCCCCTGCCGGAATTGATATTTCCGATTGAAAATTGTGTCTTTAAAACATGACCCCTATTTCAGGTTCCTCTAAGATTTTTTCTGTTGAACATAACATTCTCTAGCTGATCTATCCCACTTCCATCTGGCATATAATTTTCTGACGTCAGCCTTACGTCAGACTAAGTACAGACCCGATGCTTTCATTTGATTCCTTTGTATTATATACCTGTATCGGCATTGACATGATCTATAAACAAATTTTCAATAACTTAATTGTGATTTTTTTTCAGTTTTCCTCTATTTCTTATTTCAGAAAAACAAGAAATGGAAAAGGATAGGGCTGCTGGACGAAATCCAAAAGTAAGGAAGTCATTTGATGCACTAGCAAATGCCACATCACAAAAAGAAAAAGCGAAAGCAACGGAAAAGATAGCGGTATGTTGTATTTTCATGAAACATTGCAGGTCAGATATTGTGGGAACCGTCTCACATGTAAAACCTTTGCGCAACCTACATCGGGATCCAGGGGGGACGCGTTGACTTATATGACGGGAGTTATAATGTTACGCCATTTTCATAGACCCCCAAATATGTCGACAAAATTTTAAAAGCCTTAAATAATTGACTTTCATTGCTTTTTATTGACAATAGTTTTTTGAAACATTTTCTCTCAGTAACTCCAGTTCGTGGACATAAAGTTTTTTCTCGGGAGAATAAAGAAGATAAACTCTATCAACATATCGCAAAAACTCATCTTTTTTGCCTTCAAAACCTCAGATCCCAAACCTGTACATGGGCACCCCAACATAAAAGCCAGCGAGCTCCCCTCTGGGGCTCAAGAGAAATATATGGAACCAAAACTCGACGCCATTCATACAAAATGAATCACGAGTAAAATTCACACGGTGTGAACCCTAAAATGCCTATACAATCACCCGTTGTCAATTCGATTTTATTCCGTAAGAATATAAAACATTAGAGACTATTTAAACTCAAAAAAGATCTATATAGTATATACGTTAAACTAAAATGAGAATTTAACAAATTATTGTGCCTATCACAGAATAGTGAAGGAATTGTAACAAGAAAATGGAATCAAATTACGCCTCAAGCCTTTGTCCATCTGACAAAAACAGACTAAATAAATCTAATTATTGCAACTAAAATTTGACTCTTATGCAATGAAATAGGAAGATCCTTCAAAATAATATCAAAAGAAGAAGGATTCGCGTTATTGCTGATGTCTCTGCTTTTCCTTGTTAGTACAAAAAATGACGTAATGGAATAATGTCCTTGTTAATACAAAAATGACGTAATGGAATAATGTCCTTGTTAATACAAAAATGACGTAATGGAATAATGTCCTTGTTAATACAAAAATGACGTAATGGAATAATGTCCTTGTTAATACCAAAAATGACGTAATGGAATAATGTCCTTGTTAATACAAAAAATGACGTAATGGAATAATGTCCTTGTTTATACAAAAATGACGTAATGACGTAATGGAATAATGTCCTTGTTAAGAGTAAATCAGAGAGTTAACGTCGGTCAAATCAGCTAAAAAAAATGGATTGAAATTAATGCCAAAGCACTACTGAGGGTACTAATTTCCTATTAGTACCATCTGACTTAAGCCTTATTGACCTCAAATTTATTTAAAGAGTTGCCTGTTATGCCTTAAAATGGAAATTTTTAGCATTTTGGCTACGTCTCGTCCCAAGAAGATGAAGAACAAGCTGCAAAATATTCTCCTGAGCAAAATTTTTAATAATGATAATAATAATAATAATAATAATAATAATAATAATAATAATAATAATAATAATATCTAGGTGTCGTGAGCGTGGATCTCTTGTTCTGAAGGGCTGAGTACCGAGTTCTTACTTTGTTACTTAGTCCTAAGGTCTTGGGTGAAGCCTCGCTACGG
>RDPX01000079.1:267613-278624 GCA_003991215.1 Morbakka virulenta | reverse complement strand
ACCAGTTCAAGACTTGAGTAAACATCTTTAATTGGCGGACGTGCAAGTGATGACAAGGAATGAAAAAAACAAAAAATCGCTAGTTTTATCTTTAATTACGTGCTAGATTATGATAGCACTGCGAGAAAGAGGAGTAGGGTGGTTGCCTGAGATATTAATAAGCTATGGGAATACAAAGAAATGCCAAGAGAACGTAATGAGAGCAATTTTAGAGGCATTCAACTGTTGGCACATTGAAGAAAAATCTGCTAAAATATATCCGACAAGAAATTGTATGAAATACTCTAAACTGGTGTAGTTTATTTTAGATTTAAGATTGCAGAGACACAAAAGATGCCTTTTTTTTAAACATAGGAAGCGCGACGAAAAGTTGTTGCAGGGCATACAAAATTATTCCAAACCCTTGTTGACCTAAAAAAGAATGCTTACATGTCCCCAGAGCAGTGATGCCCTGGTGTTCATGGAAGACAGGAACGTAGGGAAATTTGTTTGGTTTATTGAAAGATTGTTGGTAGTTAGGGTTCATCGGATGAAATAAAAAAATTTAATATTGAAATTGGTTTACATCAGGAATTTTATCTTAACCTTTCCTTGTTTCCATTGATTATAAGTGTCATTAGCTTTGCAACAAGACAAGCTGTGCCGTTGAAAGGCTTTTTGGGGGATGACCTTTTGCTGATGTCTCATTGTGAGAGACGATCAAGCATGAGAGAAAGAGAAGGGCCGAATAATGAGAGGAGGAACTGATTAAACAAAAATTAAATGTAATGGTTTGAAACAAAAAGTGTAGTCGGTAAAAAAGAATTACTTTGCCTGAAAGTCACACTTTTCAAATATTTTTTAAGATCTGTACTTTAAGGAAAAGTGCATATACTAGACTAGCAGAGATCAAAATAGAAGAAAAGACCCTAATAAGCATAAAAATAAAGGCGCGTTGGTAAATATTTGGCTTAGATTTTTTCTAATTTACCGAAACATCAGGAAGAAAGCAAACGTGAAAAGTAAGTGCAAAATACAGATTGGAACTTGGTTTAATTGAACACATCATGAAAATGGAAGAAGGTAAGGATCTTATTTTCTGTTCAAGTAGAAGTAGGAAATTTGTTTCCTCGAGGAAGTGCTAGGAACGGTCCAGTTGTTCAAGGGCAGTTAAAAGCGAAAGAAAATCAAAAGGCTGACCTGACCTGAATGTTAGATGAGGCTGAAAGGAGAATAAGTAGGTGATCAGAATGAATTAACCAAGAAAATAAAAGTATATTAAGCTATATAAGTATATTAAAATATGAGTATATTAAGAAATAAAAGTATATTAAGCTATATAAGTATATTAAGATATAAGAATATTACGAAATAAAAGTATATTAAGCTATATAAGTATATTAAGATATAAGTATTTTAAGAAATATAAGTATATTAAAATTTAAGTATATTAGTTATATTTAGCTGAGATATAACAACATTTATGTAAGGGCACGTGAAAAAGTTATTCTGGGAAAGAAAAATACATCAAGCTACACTATGAAATACACTGAGGTAGAAACCGGGAACACGTCGAGATTCACTTGGTTAGAAACAGATTATAAACAATTCCAGAAAATGTACTTAGGTTTACAATATGTTTGAAATAATTCAATATACTGCAACGAAAAATTTAATATTTTATGTATTTTAAATGATTTATTGAACTAAATAATAAATGCTTTTTTTTGTCCTCTAGTTAAAAAGTTTTGTAAATCGCTTAGGAAAGCTAAAGTACAGATGCAAAGGAAAAGCTCCTACCATTTTCAAAATGTATATTGAAAAAATCAAGCCTAAAAACTTTGCAGCAGATGACATTTCACGGTAGGTTTTATGTAAGCTTTATATAGGCTTTTATCTTGTTTTTCTGTGGGTTTTTTTCATCGTAAAACACTAGTATAACATTTGGGATATATCTGTCATAAATTGTCTGTGTAAGACATAGACATGATGAAGGTTTCTTTCTCTAAGTATACGACATTGGAAGTTTGTGAAATTTTGTGAAGAGAAAACGAAATAACTATCCTTTAACATCAGCTTTTTTCCCTCTAGGCCACTTTGCAGTGAGTCATATTTATGTCTAAATTGTGAACGTAAAGTATTTGGAATTATTGAATATATATCGTTATCTAAAGGATTTTGGAATAATCGAGTTGAAATTGTTAATATTTCATGTTTTCTTCTTCCGTAGAATGGGAAATGCAGTTTGCTACTTGTCAGTAAAGAATTTAAAACAGATTCCACGTAGTTTGCTTCAAAATAAATCCAAAGTGAAGAAAATATGTTCCATAAAGTGGTCACAATCAAAGGTAAAAATTATGTAACAAACGAACTATTGACGCCTTTTTTATTTACAGAACAAAATGTTCTGAGGGGTACAGGTACCAAAATCTGTTTTCTGTAGTATATCTGATTTAATCCAAGTTCAACAAAAGGGAGGAGATTGCAAAAGGACCCTCAGGAAAAAGAATGCTATTGCTTTTTAACGGTCTTGAACTTATGAGTTATCAAATGCCTTGTGCGACCCCTTTAAAATGAAGAGTTTCAAATGTATAAAATAACCCTAATTGGACACGTTTAAAAGGTTTTAAACTGCAGTTTTTGACACATTATATGTGAATGTATATGTATCTATTCCCAGTGATCTTTGCGTTGTATTCAGTCGTTTCTTCTCGTGTATTTTTTAAAAGTTTGAAATGTTACACTTTTCGTTTTCATGTGCCCAAATAATGCTTTTTCTTTATCATAAATTTCTTGAGTTTTCTTTAACATAGTTATTATCTGTGTATTTTATATTTTACCCATGTTCTAGGTAAATGTTATTACTGGTCGTGTTACGGCACAGGGAGATTATACTAATCTGAAGAACCTTACCTGTAGCGAATGGAGGGATTTTGCCAACTGCTGGGGCGGAGTGTCAATCAAAGTATTTAGGACTTTAAATATTACAATGGAAAAGGTTGACTGTTTTAACAGTACAAAGCTTCCAGAAAGATTGGTAGGCAAAATGTTATTAACATTAAATTATTATCACACAAAATATTTATGGTATTTCTTACTCTGATCTTTGATTCACAGTTGCTCGGCAATGTCACAAAATATTTATGGTATTTCGTCCTCTGACCTTTCATACACAGTTGCTCGGCAATGTCACAAAATGTGTTATTAACATAGAATTATTGTCTCACAAAATATTTATGGTATTTCGTACTCTGATCTTTGATTCACAGTTGCTCTGCAATGTCACAAAATATGTTATTAACATGAAATTATTGTCACAAAATATTTATGGTATTTCGTCCTCTGACCTTTCATACACAGTGGCTCGGCAATGTCACAAAATGTGTTATTAACATAAAATTATTGTCTCACAAAATATTTGTGGTATTTCGTACTCTGATCTTTGATTCACAGTTGCTCTGCAATGTCACAAAATATGTTATTAACATGAAATTATTGTCACAAAATATTTATGGTATTTCGTCCTCTGACCTTTCATACACAGTGGCTCGGCAATGTCACAAAATGTGTTATTAACATAAAATTATTGTCTCACAAAATATTGGTGGTATTTCGTACTCTGATCTGTGATTCACAGTTGCTCTGCAATGTCACAAAATATGTTATTAACATGAAATTATTGTCACAAAATATTTATGGTATTTCGTCCTCTGACCTTTCATACACAGTGGCTCGGCAATGTCACAAAATATGTTATTAACATGAAATTATTGTCTCACAAAATGTTTATGGTAGTTCGTACTCTGATCTTTCATACACAGTTGATCTGCAATGTCACAAAATATTTTATTAACATGAAATTATTGTCACAAAATATTTATGGTAGTTCGTACTCTGATCTTTCATACACAGTTGCTCGGCAATGTCACAAAATATGTTATTAACATGAAATTATTGTCACAAAATATTTATGGTATTTCGTACTCTTATCCTTGATACACAGTGGCTCGTCAATTTCACAAAATATGTTAGTAACATTAAATTCCTGTCACACAAAATATTTATGGTATTTCATATTCTTGCAAGGTCACAAAGCAAAGTTTTGACTAAACAACAAGCCTAAGCAGACGCTCTGCTAATTTCAAACCTATTGCCGCAGAGTTTAGAATTTAAGAAGGAATTCATTAGGTATTTTCTTCAACAGATTGACCTTATAGTTTTGGGACCTTTATTCAACTTCGTCAAAATTGCATGCATTCCCGTACATGTGACACTTTCTCAGGTTTGACAATATCTGTGATTTATGACCTTTTGATTCAGAAATCTTGTACAATCAGTGTTAAAATTCTTGTTTATTAAATATTTATTTTTTATTTAAATTTTTAAAAGTCAAATTAAATTTTTTCAAATTCAAATTTGAAAATAAGTACATTGTATAATTTCAGAATATAAACTTACATCAAAGTGCGGAATCCATTTTCTTCAGGTAATAAAATGTTTATCGTCGCTAAGAGTTAATAATTTCACCTCTGGCCTACGTCTTAAGCTATCATCTAGAATGTTTTTGACTTTCTGAACATCGCAAGAGACACTCCTTTCATTTCCAGCAACAGTAATAAACGCTGTTTATGTGATTGCTGGACTTTCACCACGTTAGGAGGCAGGCAGACCATACAATATAGTTTCTAGACTATATTGTTCTTCGCTTTAAGTGGGACTGTCTCTTTTAAGTTTGACAGTGACTTACGTAAGGTGGATACTGTGAAGAAGAACATTAAATATTTTGCTGTTTGAGAGTTCTTCTTAGGTGCTCATTGATGTTCTTGACATAACTTATTCATTTCAGTGAATCGTTTTCTTTTCAAGATTGTGTTGAGTAGTTTTTTGTAAGGCTCTATGGATATCCGTAATTTGATATCCATTGCATAAGAGAACCTTCTGAATATGTGTGTCTTCCTTTCTGAAGTCATCTGTGTCTGTAATAGTACTTCTCACTCTTCCAAACAGACTGGTGTGATGACACTGTTACGAGCTGAGACTGGAAGGTGAGATGCATTTTTGAGGTACTGGTCAACGTGAGGTAGTTTCTTGTAGATGGAAATAGAAATGGTGGAATCTGCATGTCTCACCAAGAAAGATACTTATTCTTATTCTTCTTTCCCAGTGGTACATATGCTGTTTGAATATAGACTGTTGATATGCTCAAAGAAGCCGTGTACTTTATCTTCTTTGGTAATTACAAAGTCATCGTCAACATCTCCTTCCCTGACTATAAGCTTATCTACAATTTTTAAGAGACTTGTCTTCTGAGAATTTTATTTTGTTTTTCTAACAGATATTGTGTTGTGAAATCTAAATCCCGTAAAAGAGTCAGAGTAAGGAAAGCTAGGGGAGAAATTGGAGGGAAAATCAGTTCAGATCTAGAATCTTTGATACTGGAAAAACAATTTCGGTGTCTGTTCGGCTTACCCACCTACCTGTCACACGCATGTACACAGACGCAAAACGTTCCATAGTGACAGTTAAGTGGTTGGGTTGTTACTTTCAAACAACACCTCATCATAAAGCAGACCTGTATTACAGGATTTTGGTGTTCAGACATTTAATTTTCCAAAAGTAGATCTAAAGAAAATTTTAATTTTTTTTTTCTGTTGAGGTGAAAGAATTTTTGAAACTAATCCGGTACACATCAAAGCTGCACATTACCAGTAATACACAGCATTTTGAGTGTTAATTACATAGTGATGATCACTTTTTATCAAATCTGTGAGTATAAACTCGTTTTGGATTTCTCTTATAGAGGGCTATTCTAAAGCAGAAAATTAAAAGTGCGGCGGGATCGGTAAGAAAAATGCTTCTGTTATTAGTTTTACTGACAAGTATGTTTAATGGTTTTTGTGATAAATAACACTATTACTACAAAAACAGAGAATAAAATCAATGAAAGGAAACAATTATTGTATGTAACGAAATCTTAATAGTATGAAAATTGATTTCTGAATATCTACCACTTGACTATACAGCCAGCCACATATACCATTGATCAATTAATTGACAAGATATATGTATGCATAGGAATACTTACGGGTCATTAAGGAAGCTAATTTATTCCGTTCAACCATGAAATTAGGTTATTTAACACTTTGATATAGACAAATAAACACCCTATAATCTTTTTATCCAAGACAACATATCGACACTGTTCGGATATCTCCAAAATTAGCGCCCCGCAAAATAGTTAATCGACAAGTTTTTTCTATTGCAGCTTTACTACTGTGTTCACTACTTCTGTCAAATAAAGGTGGTAAGGTACCTGCAAGACAATGAAAGCGTGAAGCATTAATACGTGTGTGTCAGGCTAGGAGAATATTTGACTGTAAGACATAAATAAGGTTAGTGTCAGCGTATTTTCTGATACAAAAAATATTTGTTTGGTTTTTTTTTATAGATGAAGAACATGAAGCCTGAACAAAGAAAAAAGATGATAAAAGCTGTTGGCGCTAATTTGAAGCAACTGAAAGGACTTCCGGATGCCGATCTCAAATCTCTGTCTACTGTGATTTTGGAACAGGTTGGAAAAGGGAAGATAAACAACAGAATGGCAGTTAAATTTGCTGCAAAATTGGTACGTTCGTTATTTCTGAGTAGGTTAGAAGCTCCTTTATTAGCAGTTTCTTTCATTTGGTCAATTTCAAAAAGAATGCTATGTCAACATGGGTAGTGCTTGTTACATTGTTGTAGTCCCTATTGAAAATCAACAGGGTTGGAATACATTTTGACGAATTGAATAGAAAATTTCGATAAAGGATTCACTATGATGGATTACAGATGAAAAGAAACTAAATTCAAAAATATTACATTGTAAAACAAAACTCAAAAGAAATTGATCTTTATGTTATATATATATTCTACATCAACAAGCAAAAAAGTTGTCTTAGTGCTTAATATCATTTGATTTTCCATAAAAGTCCTTTCAACCTGCTGTTTTCCCCTGTTTTTTCCTACGTTTATCACTTCACAACCTTTTGCCCGAGGCCAAGTTTAGGGCTCCGGCCCTTCCTTATTTGGGCCTTGACTTTTAGGTCCTTGCCTAGTTACTGATTAGTCTGGCATTCTTGAACATTGATACTTGGTCACCTAAGAAGAAGTAGCTTCCGGTGGAAGGGAATTTGAAAGCGGTTAGTATGTCTTGCTGTAAACGGTATGTTAAGGGCTCTCTGCCCGTCTTTACTCGTGCAACCGCTCTTTTTATATCTTTTAAAGATGGAATTCTGCAAAAGGCAAAAAAAATGGTACCACTGTTTATTTTCAAAAACTTATGATTGAGAGTACAGTTGATTCCCTTCTTCAACGAAATATTGCTTCCATTTTGTGCAGCTGATTTTCGCAAGCTTACTTTTTTTTGCAAACATTGTCTGTAAAATTTTGAAAATCCTTTACTAAAGCCATATTTTAATACTTTGACAAAATTCCCATTTGCTCCCGTCTCTTTGGAAAATATTTTTCGAAGTACTTTAACACGTGGAAATTGTTAAGAACATACATTTCAAATTTTTTAAAGGTAAGAAAAATCAATCAATGTGTAAATTTGGTGCTTAAGTGCTCAAGTAGGTCTGTTTTCATACATTTTATGAAATCTGCAAAAAGTTGTTTTGGCTCATTTTCCATTTCTCCCCCTGTTTTTTGTCTTAGATTGATGAGTAACTAATCATAATATGCCCTGTGTATTACCTTCAGAAATACACGGTCTTTTGTACAATGATAAGTTAAATTACCTCTGTTTCCTGTCTAGCCTGGGTGTTTTTAATTTGAAAGTTCCAACGGGTATCATTTTTAACAATGTTAGAAGAAGTTTTATCGTCATTATGTAGGGCTCATATCTCGACTTTTCTATAACATTTTCTATAGATCTTTTTTCTTTCGTCTATGACCTCGTGATCTAACGTGGTGGTTGCATTTGGCCAATGCTGCTGGGGAGCCATATCGTAAAAGTTATCTCGACGTCAATTCACCGAAATAGCTGATATGGTCATCGACTGATGATCCACGATTTCGATTCCTCTTCTGGTCAACTATTTCAGCTTTTCACTATTTCTTCTACAATTCTGTACTCTCCAATTCCCCATTCCTCAATTCATTTTTGTTATTGTCATGGTTTGGTCCATGTCCCGTTGGCCTTAGTGCCTCGTTTTTTTTGTTTAATTTTGCCATTTAACATCTTTTTAGAGCTTAGCACTCATACTATATATAGTATTAGAGTGTAACACTCAGAGCCAAATATGGTATTGATTAAATTAATAACCATGAGGAAACGACACACCCATAAACAAGCAGCAAGACAACACGAAAGACAACACAACGAGCCACACACACACACACTCACACACACTCTCTCACACACACTCTCTCACACACAATGTATAAATATAAATATATACATACATAAAAATGTATATATATATATATACATTCATATACTTATAAGCAGCAGGAAGACATACAGCAAATTAATATCTTTTATTACTATAAAAGACTTTTAACATTGGATGACACATATGACACAGAAATAAGGACGCATTTTGGAAAGAACAAGAAGCTTTTGGTAAAAAGATCTGTTTTCACAAATCCACTTAACTTTATATCTATCAATATCGCATTCTTTGTTCCTTGATGTGGCTATCTATCTGTCGGTCTATCTATCCATCCATCTATTTTATTTATCTATCTATCTATCTATCTATCTATCTATCTATCTATCTATCTATCTATCTATCTATATATCTATCTATCTATCTATCTATCTATCTATCTATCTATCTATCTATCTATCTATCTATCTATCTATCCATCGTAGCACTTGTACGGCAATAAAATGCGAGGCATATAAAATAGTATAGCAAAAACGGTTGAGCCTTATTGAATTGTGGTTCTTAAGAAGAATGTTATAAATTAGCTTGATTGAAAAAAGACATAAATAAAGTAAATTTGAGCAAGGTCCGTGCACAAAGAAAATTACTGATTACTGCCTAATTAAAAACAATATTTTTTGTTGAAATGTCATGATGAACTTAGAATTTACTGGGGGAATAGAAGGAGGATAAGGAAAGGGTTCCTTAAAATGATTTATTTAAATAATGTAAGAGAATATGCTCATATTCAGTCAGTGGAACAATATCTTGCATACAGCACCAAACAGGCATAAGTGGCGAAACATAAGAAAACACACTTCTGTAAGAATCTTATTAATGATAGTGGCACACATCCATGAATATGTAAATATATATATATATATATATATATATATATTGTACATTTCTTTAAGTATTTCTACTTGGTATTGTTCAATTCAAGATTAAATTTTTCTATGAGAGTTTTCTCTTTATTATGCTTGTTGGAAGCATGTCACCCCTTGTTTTTTCTCATTCGTAAATCCATTTCTGAAGAAGGTATAAATACCTCAAAAGGTCTAGAAAATTATGATTTTTTTCGTTTATTTATAGGAAACATTAATATGTATGCAATTATGTACTTGTATGTAAACCCTTTCCCTCCGCAGTGATGAATATATATAAATATATATATATTATATATTTATGCCTATCCACCCAAGTCTTTACCTTCTGTATAATTCAATACAGTTTTATCTTGGCTGAACTGCAAAGGTCACCATCCAAATCGTACTCGAAAAATTAAAATTCTAAACTAATATACTGCATCCTGCTTTTGAAATTATACAAACATAGAAGATTGATTATATGCCATATCCATTAATAATTACGCAGGCAGCAACTGTTGAATTGAAGGAAGGAAACTGCAGCCTTGAAGATTTAGGACCCAGACTTGTAGGAAAGCTCTCACTTTCTTCCATACAAAACATAACAATAGAACGGATTGGTTTTTCTGTAAATGATACGGAAGTAAAGAAAGCAAAATGCCAGGGAATCGGAGAGACTGAAGATGCAGAGGAGGAGGAAGTGGAGGAGGAAGACAACGAAGAGGAAGAGGAAGAGGAAGATGATAATGTGGACGAAGTTATTTCCGGAGTAATTCTGAACAAACTTAAAGAAAAATATGGAAATATGAGTACCGCCATTGAATTCTGGCAAGACTTCCTTCGTCAAAAGTAAGTTGAAATTTAGTTGGTTAAAATTTTGAGGCATTAGACAGGTACCTGAGATTTAATCGCTCATTACGAGGCATGTAAAAAAACCCCTGGATAATGCTGTATCCAACTATTGCTCGTTAAGTTACATACAACTACAAATGAGATACATCTTCCATTTTTTTCAATTTGAGGTTGAAAATTGTGTCACCTTTATACTGTAATAGGTTTTATTTATTTATTTATTTATTTGAAACCCCCTCTTTCACTATAACAATACAGTTCATAAGGGCATGGAAGCTATGGTTTGCCAAAATTCTTTAGATATATTTGGGTACTTGTCGCTTATCTCCCTTCCTCCTTTTCCAATACAAAATCTCATTTTTAATTTCAGTTAATTGTGCCAAGCTTTAAAAGGTATACAAGTAAATAAACAAGTCTTTGTAATACTGACTGACTTTAAAAGGTATACAAGTAAATAAACAAGTCTTTGTAATACTGACTTCTTTTGTTGTTGTTTGCTTCAGTAATTTGCATAAGAACCTTTATTGCAGATCAAAGCTTCGTGCCAAACAATTGTCTAAGGTATTTTTTTTTCTTGTCAAGAGTTTCAAATCCAAGGTTCATACAAAACAACTGAGGTATTTTTTTAAATTGTTAAGAGTTGCAGATCAAAGCTTCGTATATCTTTATAGTTTGAAACCATAAATTGAAGCTCAAAAAATGAGATTTCATATTAGGAGTGGGGGCGGGGGGGGGGGATGGGGTAATAACCGACAAGTGCCTAAATCTGGAACTTAACCCAGCCTGAACTCTGTTTATTTAGGTTCAAAATTTTTTTGAGCCCTGCTCTTGGATTTGGTTATCAATAAATCTGAAAACGAACGCTCCCAGCTTTTCTTTGAGGTCTCTCAGTTTGTCAACAGGTTA
>RDPX01000079.1:240114-262718 GCA_003991215.1 Morbakka virulenta | reverse complement strand
TTAGGTTTTCTTCTTTGTTTCCTTGTGCATTCAGATAGCTGATGCACAACAGTGTTCTTACGTCATAGTCGACAGTTTTGCATACTTGGGATTGTCGCATCGTTTTCTCTAAGTAGGTCCGGAATTTTCCCATAGCATTATTTAGGTGTAGCTTAGGGTTACTCATAACTTTCCCACACAATTAACGTAAGTTGTGTTTACATTTGTTTATGTAGGAGTATTTCTCAGTTTAGCCCTGTTGTTTAGTGGTGATCCATTAATTATTCTTACGTTGGAGTATTATTAATTTTAAATTTTCTTACCGTATATATACAAGTCGTATTTTTACTAAAATCAGTTAGAGTGGTAATCTGAGAAAAGACGCATTGAAGACGCCGAAGGGAACTTATTTCCAGATAGGTTAGGGTTAGATAGATAGGGTTAGATAGGTTAGGGCCTTATGCTTGTTATGTTTCCAAGATAGTCATTGCAATTTCAAAGTTGTTAGAGATAAACACAGAGTGTATTTCTGTTTGTTTATATCTGGTTTCGTGACAGAGCAATGTTTACTTCAATTTTAACAGGATTTTTTAATCTTTGCTGTGCTAAAATTTTTTTTCTTTTGTTTGCTACAGCTGATAAAAAGTATTTATACTCCAACTTAACATTTAGAGGTGTTGCAGATTTGGGTTAGTTTATACTAAATCAAGTGGAAGATGCTAACACTAATGCATTCCGTGAGAGCACGTCACAAATACTATTTTTCGATGTTGTAGCGTCCTTATCTGTGATTCGTAAATAGGTGTTCATTCCTGAAAATAGGAAGGTAAATTACCTATGAACACTCCATGAAATGAACACTGCATGAAATGTTTTAATGTTTTGTGTCAATGATAGACCAGTTATCACAAAAGGGTTAGGTCCCAGCTTCTGTACTCATCTTTTGAGTGTTTGTGTGTATGTTTGTATATGTGTGGAGGGTGGGGGTGGTGGTGGTGTTCGCCTTTCCCTTCTTCGCAGATATTCTAAAATTTATAGAAACTGAACACTACAAATTTCAACATCATCAATTTCTGCTTGCTCTTCCACTCTGCAACTACGTACGTGTTTACCCACTTGTTGTAAAGGCCTCAGATGCTCTTTCAACCGCTCTATGCTGATACTACCCGCTAAATTACAAATTTTGCACCAAATGTTCATTTTTTACGTGGTGAAATCTGATGAAATCATTGATAATATTAAGCCTTAGCAAAATTTCCTTTATAGTTGACCTTTAACCACTGCTGAAACTAACCTATGTGACGAAATCTAGACCCTGTAAAAACTGACGGCTTTACAAACTGTATGCTTATTCCTTAAGAGTAACATGTGGCTCAATTTGTTTTATTTTTATTTTTAGCGGAACGCCATCGTTAAGAGATATCTCAAGTATTGGAAAGATTTGGGAGGTTTAGCTATAACCGAAAACGATGTCGGAGTCTTAGGAACATGTTTGATCGGGTTCGATATTAATTTCCTTACAAAAACGTCTGACGATATTGATGTACGGAATACTGCCATCCAGTATATGGCCACTGCTACAAGAGCCAAAGGAATGCGAAATCAAGATATTCATTTACTGGCCAAAACAGCACTTGCAATGTTGGTAAGAAAACAATATTTTACTGTAGTCAGAGGCACGTAAATAAGAAAATATAATACAAAGGGTTTACTTCTTCTTCGTCAAGTGTCAGGTCTGGAACAGACATCGACGACCATGGCGCGCCAAACCTTCCTGTTTTCTGTCTTTCTTATCAGCTCGGCTGTCGTTCATGTGTTTTGCGTTGTCCATTGATTAAGACTGTCCACGAATGTTATTCTCTGTCTGCCCCTGCTTTTCTTCCCTTCTATCTTGCCACACAGGATCTTTTTTTCAAGTTCGTCTTTCCTACAAGCTATCTCTTACGGATTGTTTTTATGAACGATCTTCTGAAAAGGTATACTACAACTCATTTACTCAGATATGCAGCAGTATAATTTATACTTTTACTCGTATGCAGTAACCATTGCTATGAAAGAAAAGCATTTTTGACTACTGTTACAGAGTAAAATTAAAAAAAAAAAAATATACTTTACAGATAGGAACGATTAGCCCTCCCCGGTAGATCTCAGTTGGATTTATTTTCGACTTCATTTAAGTTGATACAAAAACTTTAGACCAATGTAACCTCATTCATACCACAGTTAATGCCTCTATAACAAGTACTAGATATAGATGTGTTTTTTACGAGCCATTTTTGTATACACAATTTGTTAAAACACAATTTGTTGTTATAGGAACATTGTATTTTCTGAAACTCGCATGCGCCATATTTGAAAAGATAGATAACAGTAGCCAAACTGTTATTGGTGAGAAACCATTAACATTTAGTGATATCATCATCATCATCCTCATCATCATCATCATCATCATCATCATCACCATCATCACCATCATCAATAACAGCATCATCATCATCATATTCGGTTTTACCTCCGTTTAATGACACCAGCAAATGACAAGAATATTGTACAAACGTAATGTTGTAAGTACTGGCATTTATTTAACGGTTAAATGATACAACTAGGAAATAGATGTCCACACTGATGATGTGGAACATGTCCGAGTGAGCAAGCGAGTACTGAATGCATATCAGAGATTAATGTAATAAAAATTAAACAGTCAAATTTGCTTATGTACTTACTATTCAGTACAGCCATGTACACCTGTTAAATTCGATCCATCACAACGTGCTAAAAACGTTGTGATGGATCGAATTTAATGGATCGCAGCCACCTAAGAGAGCTGAAATTGAAATTTTTAAATGAAATATGACCCTTCTGAGCAAGTTTGTATTTTTTTCGTTTTGCTTTGTAATAACAGAACCCATAGAANTAATGTAATAAAAATTAAACAGTCAAATTTGCTTATGTACTTACTATTCAGTACAGCCATGTACACCTGTTAAATTCGATCCATCACAACGTTTTTAGCACGTTGTGATGGATCGAATTTAATGGATCGCAGCCACCTAAGAGAGCTGAAATTGAAATTTTTAAATGAAATATGACCCTTCTGAGCAAGTTTGTATTTTTTTCGTTTTACTTTGTAATAACAGAACCCATAGAATATATATATATATATATATATATATATATATATATATATATATATATATATATATATATCAAATTCTAAGGGTTCTGTAAATTTTTATATTAATTTAGATAAAAGCAACATATGATCATCATGATCACTGCAATGTTTGTCCTTTGGCTGCCCCTCTTGTAAACCGAAGATTGAGAGGACGAAGGATTTATTGGCAACAACCCTATTAATCATTTTATGTATTCACTTCTTTTTCTTCTTTCTCTTTTGGCTACTCCCGTCAGGGTTCGCCACAGCGGATCATGCATCTCGATTTGGTACGGTCCTCAGCGTCCTCTCTTCTCACTCCCAGCGCCCGTATGTCCTCATGTTTGTGTATTCACTAAGAAATATTAAACTACAATGTTTTCTTTAATTTTTCTTTAATATATAATATATAACGCTTCATATTACAAAATTATATATTAAAGAAATACATATATATATATATATATATATATATATATGAAATTTTATGGATTGTTACAGCAGTACAGTATTTTTTATTATTGAAACTGAGCCTGTTGTGCCTAATAAAATATTGGTTTTCGTTTTTATAGAAAATAACATCAGGGGAACAGTTTACAGCAGATACCTTAACCACTCTTGGAACATTAGCAGAGTTTGTTAGTTTAAAGATGTGGAGAAATGTTTCATCCGATATAATTGATGACTTCAGTGAAGAATTGAGTCTATTCAGATTTTCAGTAGAAATACAAAAACTGTTCTTAACAAAACTCTCGGAGAGGATGGCGTAAGTACTCATTGAAAATCTAATTCACTTTTGTTTTTATCCACTCTTATAAATTACATTTTCCTATGCTGCCCTTCCGGCATTTTGTTCATGCCCCTTGAGTACCAAAAATTTCCCGTACGTTGATTCGCTATGTTCTTCATTGCTATAGAAATTTGACGTTAGTCTCATTTTGCTCTTTGAAACTCTCTAAAGACTTGTTTCTATAACAAGTATAACATGACATTCAAACATGGCGCAATCACACTGTTCTCTCCACCCCTTTTTTAGTACTTTGGTTAATAACTGCTTGTAGCTGGCTTTCCGATGAAGGTAAATCTAAAAGCAGGCCTTGCTAAACTTTCTTGCATATTTGAATTTCCAAGCTTTTATATGTTGAAAATAAGATACTTAAGGTTTGTTTACATTTCCAATGGTGACATGGTGTACAGTGAGATCTTTTCTTCTCTGAAGGGTTTTAGGAAAGTTTAATATGTTCTTTGGACGACTTTACCTGACCGTTGTAGACAGATATGCAAATATCAACAGTGAACAATCACTTCAGGGTTTATGACTAGTAGGGCTACACTTACTTCATTCACGTCATCAAGAATATCATGTCGTTCTGATCGCTTCTCGGCCAGATCAAGTGTAGAGCTCTGGTCTCTCCTTGGTCGGGGCTTCGACTATGGGTCCCAACTATACAGGACAGGTGGTCTCGAGATGCATAAACACTGGCTGAAGACCACCATTTTAGGGGAAATATAGCTGGGATACCAATGCAAAATACTGATTTTTACCTCCTTTTCTTTAAATACTATTATATTTTAAATTATGGCCTGAAAACAGTTAAATTTTCTAACTAAAAGGTTTATGTGTTTTATACCTAGCGTTTATCTGTTCTTCCAAGAGTTTCTATCCCTCAGTTTATTTTGATCTTACTAAGTCAACTATTCTTTATAACACGATAGGACTAACCTGACGAATCAGTTGAATAGTGCATGGCCCTGGTTAAGCCTTCCACATTTTAGAGGCATTAATAGAACGGTATCAGTGGGATCTGGTTGTCAACTAACATTGACAGTCATTTCCCCAGAATACAGCTGGTTACTGTATAGGTCTATTATTTTTACTAACTGGCCAGATTTCCAAGTATAGCCCAATGCAATAATGCCTGTACCAGTGTTTTTGACAATAATTCAAAATCATACTGTTTTGACAAATAGATACGTGTTTACGGCTATGGATTCCAGGAAGCCAGAACAGATTAATAATTCTGTCGTAGTTGTTAGATTTTTAGTAGCAGCTAGTGTTTTTTTTGCCATTATTACACAGGTGTTCAACATTTTATTAACCTTTGCAATTCATACCTTTTTGTTTTGTTAGTACTCTCAAATCTGTATCTGATGGTCTGGCAGCTATGAATACTACTGATGTGAAAAAATACATCCAATTAATTGGTGCTGCATTGACACCAACTGATATTAACAAGATTGACCAGGTGAGTAATGGATAATATATTTTTAGTCATGGGTCTTAATCTGTATTTGCTTCTTTTATTTATTTTACTGTGCAGCACCTTCTGTATTTGATATATTAGTGTTTTCAACAGCTATTTTTGTTGTATTTTTTAAAACCATTTTACCTCTTGAAAGTAATAATTATTACTAAATTGGATCTTGCGATATTTAGTGAAAAGAACCGAATAGATGGTTTTGGCTCAGGCATCGCGTGCGTGTTAGATTCAGGTTTGAATTCTACGAAGAACGAAAAAGACTTTTTTTGCTAAGTAACAATTTACATAATCTAACAAGCAGCTAGTTTAAGTAGAACATAAGCGAATGGTGGTACAGAGCTTACTTTTATTTAGGTACGGAGGGCATTTGACTCCTAGCTTGCAGTAAACATAGTATCACTTTCTGAGTCATTACTCACCTTACTAATCTTAGCATTGTGATTTGTTTTGAAAGGAGCTCGTTTCCTTGGTAGTCACGTGGAAAGCGACCCTCCTCTCTACAGCCATAACACTTTAACTGTAGATCTCTGCTTTGCTCTTTTCGATGAACTCGAATGAATTAACCCATTGACTCCAAAAATTTCCCTTCGCTCCTGTTCCTCGTGAAAAAGTGCTTCCTGGACATCCTGTAAACGCAAGCTATCACCTTGATCTCCTAAAGTTAAGTAACTCTCTGGCAAACTTCCAAGTGGAGTCACGACTTGATTTTCCCCGTCTATTGGTGCTACAATGGGCGCTAATCGGTCAATTTTTTCCTTTTTGCCCCTCAATTTTTTTCTATGGATGGTTCTTCGATCATTTCATTTCAAAAATATCGTTTTTTCTTTGACATTTTATTTGCTAATAGGTTTCGTTCAAACTGAGCTTTTAAGCCTCCAAAACTTCTTTCTTTTCCTCGCAAGAAATAATAGATACAGGTGACTAGGTGCCACCGCCATAACAACCATTGAAAACGCGGCGCTGCCCTCGATACACACACCACAATGGTAACTTATTTCAATATACACGTATTAAATATCAATCGATAGCCCAGTACGCGTTTAGCGGCAAACGAAATCTGTCGTTCACTCGTGTGTGTTATCGGCTGATATGTAATACATGTATATTGAAATAATTTATCAATGTGCGTATCTAGGTAAGCGGCGAGATTGCTTTCTGAAATTTCCTCATAAATTCCACAGCATGCAGAGTGATGGGACTATGAGACAGTGATTCAGTCCCTTCCATAAAACCCTAAAGAACGTCTGCTAGTAAAAGATGACTCATTTGAAAATTCCAGGTTACTTTAAACGTAGAAACTTTCGCGGATGAGAGGTTTAAGTTCTTTTCGTAAACGTTCGCGGAGAGCAAATTTTGAAATATTTCGCGTGTATAAACTTTCGCAGATCAGCAATAAATTAATAAATTTAATTGTAGCTTTATTGTAGTAAAAATTTTGCAGATATGACCTGTTTTGAAATATTTCGCGGACATAAACTTTCGCGGATCGAGGACTCCAGAATTTTTCGCGGGACAAACTTTCGCGGATTTGACCAAGATCCGCGATCCGCGAAAGTTTCTGTCCGCGAAAGTTTCTACGTTTAAAGTGACCAGTTTGATCTATTAAGTTTGTCAATTTAATAAGCTTTTACAGCGATCGAAGAACACGTTTTCTGGTTGACAAAAACCCCATAAAATAATCCGAACTTCAGACTAAACCAGTTTCTTCTACTATCTACAAAGCACTGGACACCTAATGTGATAGATTATTTAATACCAGGTAGATTTTTCACAATGAGAACATTATCATTCAGATTAGACTTTAATATTCAAGAATAAAACACAATCAACATCACGATTGTTGATACGCGGAATGATCTACTAAAGGGTGAACGCCTGAAAAATACAACTTGCAATAGTACTCTGAAAAATGTCCATATCTAAAAGCAAGACTGCTTACTACAATTTCTAACATAATATTTTTTTATATATCAGTTGGACTGTGCATCCAGAGTTGGAGTTTCTCCTCTATCCCACATACCAAAATCTACAGAGAATTATCTCAAACATTACTCTCCTTATGACAATACTTGTAGCGGGAGAGAGCAAACCATATTTAGGAAATTACCAAACCATTTCCAGCAACTAACACGCACTAAGTTGCAGAATTTGAAGCAGTAACCAATCCCCTGTTTTGTTACATGCACCCTATAGCTTATTTGATATTTCCAAGCAAGAAAAATGTATAGTTTTCAAATAGTATAAAATCTTTAAAACACCATCAGATTTATGTGAGTAAAAGTAAAAAGATATGCCTAAAATATCAAATGTATTCGAAGTAAAAATTGATTTTTTATTAACTGACAAAAGACTTCAAATTAATTGATTCCAAATCTACAAGCCTCCGACTATACGCAACCCCCTTTTTAAACCATCAGCTACATCGTTGATTCCCCCAATTTATAAGCACTATGAAAATGCAAATTTGGAACAAGTTGAAAATAATACACTGTTAAAAATTACATCCACCCAGAATTATTTGAGGGAATGTACGCCATTTACCTTTTATTCTAAACTAATAAAAATGGGAGAATGCATAGTACGACCCTTAATTTTTTTACGTGACAGAAAAAAACTAATAAGGAATTCTTCCTTTTTTTTGTTTTGATGTATCACAGGAAGCACTTGATGAGAATAGGTACCTTTTCGCAAGTCAAGATTTGTCAAGTGAAAGTGCACTGGCATATTTGAAGAGAGCTAACACCACTTCTTTATTGGCAAGGAGAAAGAGAAGATCAGTTGTTGTTATTCAAGGTAAGATATGCTTTGAAGCAACCATTATATTACAGGCTACTGAACGTTTGCCGTTCCTGGCAATACTGTGTTCTGGCCACTGCTGAAACCAAACATATATTCATTGATTTTGCCTACCTATCGTATTTTCTCCTTTATTGGGGCAGAATTGAGTTAAAAGCAACCTATACATTTCCTAACCTTTGAAAAACCTACTCATTTTTCTTCTCTTCCCGCCTGCTGATTCTTTAGTAAACACAAAATTTAAAACGAAAATTTTTCATACCAGGCCACAACATGGCCCAAATGTCATTTCCATTTGCGCGAATTCAGTTAGCAATTCTTACTTGTTTTCCTTCCCGAAAAATTAACCTTTGAAAGAAGTTAAGTTACCTAAGCAGATTTTTAAATTAGGTCATAAACTTGATTTCTCTATACTTGACCTTATGATCTGTGATGTAAGTTTCAATGCACACCATATTTTACTGCAATTACCCTGAATCTCTACTCAACCTTATTAAAAAGGCTCCTTTTTGGCGCTTTCGTACCTAAACATATTGCAGTTTAGAAAATTAGCCGTCTTTTTAAAGGCAACAATAACAACAACATTACCATAATTTTGATTTTGTTTTCCTCCCTAAGATTTAAGTAAGAAAACGGCAGCAGAAATAATAGCAATGGGCACACTTTTGTACGGACTAAATTCAGCCGATATTCTCACAATAAATGATGACGTATTTAAAGAGGTCTTGGATACCATAGGCAGTTTAAGCAAATTTTCAGCTACACAGCTAAGTTCGTGGATAGCGGTTCTAAAAAGGGTATGAGAAGTAATTTTATTAATATTCCTTCACTTGAAAAACGGTTTTAAAATGTATTTTATTTTATGGCATTTTATTTTAGGAACCTTGCGACCGATTAGTAATAAAAATTAGTGTAATTTGCAACAAAATCAAACATCTATTTTAAACTTAGCAAATATTCAGTTCATTGTTATTAATTTTTTTCCTCATTTGAATAATGCTTAGTCAACAGCCATAAAATACTGTAGAAATACATCCACGTTAAAATGAAGAAGCAGAATTTCAACTATTGAATCAGTTCAATTATTTGTGCAACCTACTTACCTCGAATCGTTTTGCAGATAGAGGCACAAGAAAAGCTCTAACAAATGAAAAAGAGATTTGTCGGTGAGGAGTGCACATTTAGTAGTTATTTAATTTATTTGTCTCGACCTCTTCTTCATCTTAATTATGTTTGTTAATTAAGGCCTTTTTTTCGAGTGCCACATAAAACGACATTTCCATACTCATTTCCTCCCTGATACTATCTTGCGGCTGTATGATATAGAATACATTTATAACGCTATTGATACTTGATATTAGGGATTTGTGTCACCTTTACTCTTATAGGCGTATGGATCTTTATCTGCTATAACTGATACTGGCTTAAAACGTATGAAATATTTGATTCTGGGGATACCAGCATCTGAAATGAATGATCTAACTCTGACAAGTACTGAGGTTATCTCGGATCTCAGTGGTATTAATGGTTACACTACCGAACAGGTAAGAGATGCACATGATAAACATTTACTATTATACATATAGGTGACTTTATCTATCGTAATAAATATATGTTCATTTATAATGATTTAAAAAGAGGTAATTCGGAAGAAACACAGTTTTAAAAGATAATTTGTGATGAGCCAGAGTCAAGTCATCCTTCTTTATTGTCGATAATTAAAATAGAATTAGAATTAGAAATTGGATGGGTTTCAGACATGGACTCCTGACGTCAAGGCAACATTTACTGGGACATAGTAATTACAGTAATTAAATACAATAATAGATAGGTAGATAGATAGATAAGTAGATAGATAGGTAGATAGATAGATAGATAGATAGATAAATAGATAGATAAATAGATAGATAGATGGATAGATAGATGGATAGATAGATAGATAGATAGATGGATAGATAGATAGATAATTAGATAGATAGATAGACAGATAAATAGATAGATAGATAGATGGATGGATAGATAGATAGATAAATATATAGATAGATGGATAGATAGATAGAAAGAAAGATAGATAGATAGATGGATAGATAGATAGATAGATAGATAGATAGATAGATAGATAGATATTTTTTTCATCCATCCTTCAAACATGTGCATCTTAACGTATTATATTTGTGTATAATTTTTTTTATTTTTGTACTCATATATTTTGTTAAAAAACTTAGTTTCAGTAAGTAAAATACTATGAAATGCTACAAAATAAAGGTTTGGGTCCAATTAAATCTTAAGCACTTATTTCATTCAGTTTTAACTAAACATGTTCTAACTTGCCAGAAGGTAAAAAGTGACTTCCTATTTTAACGTAGCTACAAAGTGGCATAAAATAAGAAGTCGAGATTTTGCTTTTGCCGACTTTATTCAAGTAGTTTTGAAACAGAATTTGCTGACCAATTAGTCTGTTATCTCTTCCCGGTATCAGCCTTGCTTGGGGCATGTCACGTTTCTGTGACCTGCTTGTTAGTACATTCTTGATACTTATAAAGGCTGTCTTGGCTATTTCAATTCTTGGTTTGATTTCCTTGTCACATTTTACACTTAAGGTTACAATGCTTCCAAGATAGGTGAATCTCTTTACTTGTGTTATGGTATATTCTCTTTAGCTGAATTGCACTTGGAGGGTTGGGGTGGAGTGGAGTGGTGTGGTATTGCGATCTTGGAAAGAACTATGGTAATCGTTTCCTGTCTGGTAACCTGCTAGACGCATTTTCATGTATTCCGTTGTGACAGTGTTTATTAGGTGTTGTACGTACACTTACAAGTTGGATAATGTAATCGTGGCCTCTTCAAATTTTAGTTCTTAAATATTTACACCCCAAACCATCAGTTCTTCTTGTTCGCCAATTTTTTTCATGATCATTTCCGTGTAAATTACTGATAGACTTGGAGAAATAACACATTCATGCTTCACTCATCTTCCTAATCATCGTAGGTTATATTAGAAAGTTCTGTTTTATCTACACCAAGGTCATTGCATACCTTTTTAGGTCTCTTGCATTATTTTCAATACCTATGGTTTTCCAATTTAGACGATTTTTATTGTGGATAGTGGATTTTACTTCTGCTTCAAGTATGGGGAAATACTCTTTGGTTTTCTAAATGAAGGTCCGTCGCATCTAGTATTTGCAAATAGTTCCATTATGTGTTTATACCATCTTTTTAGAGTTTTGCCTTGCTGTAATAGGATTCTACCATAACCACCCTCTTCTTGTTCGCTACTTTTGGTGTAATTTGGGGTGTCAGTTTCTGTTTTTTATTCGAGTTCTTTAATTTATTCGTTTGAGTTATTTAGATGTTTTTCCTTGTCTTTAGCATTTTCTTCTGATTACTCTGTTGGTTAGTTTTTACTTAACCTGGTCATTCTTCACCTTTCTCTTTTTTCTATCTGCTCAAAGCTATTGCTTGTCATTCATTGCTGTTTTGCCACGTTGGAAAAGGGTTTTTTGGACTAGCTCCTGAATTTCGACTATAATTATATATACATATTTATGCATGCATGTTAACTTCCATTTTTTAATCCAAGGACATAGCTTCTTTTATATACCGATTGCAAAGGATAGCAAATAGTGTGTTCGTCTTAGGTGCTCACTGGTATTTCTTGTTCACTGGAAGAATACCAGTGAGCACCTAAGACGAACTCTCCGACAACACAACATTCAATGCTCCGTCTTCACTACATCCACCTTAAGGAAGATCCTCTCAAAACCAAAGGACCAAGTCGCACTTGAAGAGAGGAACAACATTGTTTACAGACTACAATGTAAGGACTGCCCTGCCTCGTACATTAGTGAATCAAAGCGTTCCTTGGGTCAAAAAGAAAAAGGAACACAAGAGATCTGTTCAGAAAGGTGACACCAAGAATAATGAAATAGTCGAACACTGCTGGACACAAGATCACGCCTTTGACTGGGAAAAAAAAAGGATTATAGACAAAGAAATCAACACAACAACAAGAAAAATAAAAGAAACAATCCATTGCCTGCAGTGCAGCAATCACATCAACAGTATATCCTACACCCATCCAGAAATATGGCCTCTCACTAAAGAAAGAAACACAACAAACACAACAAGCACAACATAGGTATGGTGCCACTTCCCGAAACACCTCTAGCTCTGTCTACACGTAGGCCCGCACTACCAAGGTATAAAACAGCCGTATCTATTTTCAGCACCAATATCTTATCCTACACAGCCCAAGAACCAGCTAAAGCCTGATCCAACCTTTTCCAAAGAACTACTTCTACTTCATTTTTGAGCCAGTTGTCATGACTTGAGCATATTATGCGCATGAACTCCCTACGAAGCAATTCAGATTGGCATCATCTCATTCCACTCTTACCCAATACTTCTATCTTTGATCAACGAATTCCATGTTTTACATTTTCATAGTTTCCTTTTTGATATAAGAATCTAATGTTCCTGTTGCATTTTGAAAATAGTTTTTGATTGGTGTATTCACCGCGAGGATTTCGTTAGATGACGACCCTGTCAGCCACATCTCTTCCCTTACCTTTGCCTGGCTTTGCACCTGTCTTTGCACCTGCTTTTGCAAATGGTAGAATTGCAAGTAGAATCTTTTACATAGTTAATGTTCTTCCCTTTTGTTTTGTTTGTAACCTGTGTGATTGATGTAGGGCGAGCAGAAAGCGAGGAGCTGAAATTCCTTTGCCTTGGAAAAGGCCACCTGTGCAACCTAATCATTTCTACCTGTAGGATATCCCTATCCCCGCAGTTTGATGTCATTCTCAAGCAAGCTGTTGCACTCAGTTGTTCCCACTAGAAGAAAAGTCGACTTGTAACCAGAGAAGCTCTGAGTAAGCCGATCTTCTCCTTCTACATCAGCTGCTGCCCAAAGGTGTCTAGATAGGCGTTGGCTCATATAGGTCATTTACCTTAAGGCAGCGTTTGTTTTCAATGATTCTGGATGTCTAGGTATCCTCCTCACCAAGTAAAAACCTAATGGTGAAGCAATTTAAGTCGCAGACCATCCAACTCTATTATGTCGCAATTTTCGAAAACGCAAATGATTTGATGAAAGTATTCTTGATCAACAATCCCACACTGGAGTTTAAAGAGGGACTGAGCAAAAAACTTGTAATTTAACTTTCCCTGGCGAGTACGTCGGTAGGATTCTTGTTTTTGCTCAGAAGTATCTTCCTTTGCAACCTTAATAATTATATTAGACATTATTGAAGAGGCATTTTGCACAATGTCTAACATAAACCAAAGTAATGAATAACACGAGTATTATACAATGCATTTTTTCTTGTTTTGTTGTTTTGTTTTGAAGTTGTATAGTCTTGGCTTTTTCCTTTGCAACCTTGAATTTGTTAGTCACTAAATAAAAGTCTATCAACTTAAGGTTATTTTTTACAATCCTTTTTTTTTCTTTTTTGTTCTAGGTAACGGCAATGTATAATGCAATTAAGACAGACTTGCTTCGATCTACGGTCAAAGACTTTATTGGTGGGGAATTGTCAGCTCTTAGAAAATTTCTAATCGCGTCAAATCACACAAAGCTGGATGAAATACCTACTGAGCATTACAAGTAAGTGAACCAAGTTGTTTTAAGTAAAGGAACTAAAGAAAAACACAACCCATAACCCACTGGAAAGAACTTTAAAGATAAATAGCACATCAGTGAAGTGGAACAACTTTTTTAGTGACAAATAGGAGAAATTGTATTGAAAATGAGTCTCTTGCTGTCTCTTCTTTGACCAGCACTTTGATTTGAAGTGCATCAGACCATTTAGTTTCAAAGACTGACCTCAGTGGTAATTTAAGGAATATGTTAAGGAGTATATGAAAAAGGGATTCTTTCTTTGTCTGTTTCTGTAACGAATTGACAACACAAAATCACTACACATTCCAACAGAGAAATTTTAAATCACATCCACCCTGGGGAGTTACAATAATATCATATAATACCATGATGGTTTAAATTGGGTATTGCTCCATCACTACTAATTGCTCGATGCCTGTATTTGGCGACAGCCTCAGAATAGATAGTAGCAGTAGATGATTAACAGTGTTACATATTAGATATTGACACCATATGCAAAACCAAGAAAAAGAGAAAAAACACAGATTCACCCATTTGTAGCAGTAAATATACCAAAACAACATTCAATTGTAACTTTGATTGATAAATAACGATGAAACAGTTGATTTCTCTAGCTAATAGTGTACATTGTACTGTATTTCCCCCCTAAAGACAGCAACCACATGTAAAACATTTTTGACACCAGCAAAATAGGAAGTGCTAATAAACAGAATGGGATACGGTCATAATCAGGGGACTAGAAGACTTCTATGTAGAAACCAAAATCACATAGCACATTAATTATTAAATGGTCCCAACTCTGGATCCTTTTTTTTCTTCCCTTTTCCACATTCATAATCCGCAAGCCACCGACGACGTACCTTGAGGATTATGAACACTGAACAAAACAATTCGTTGAACACTGGACGTGATAATTAGTTGAACAATGAGTGTCGCAATTTATTGAACAATGTCAGACACTCACGATGTCATTACTTTACTTCATGGACACTGAATGTTGCATTTCACATATGCTATACGTTACAATTTATCGTCACAACTCTCCTTGCGAGATCCTTATGACTGGGGGTGGGGAGCGGGAGATAGAGGAGAATGAACTCTTCAGCACCATTAGGTACTTATTTTATTTTATTTTATTTTTATATCTTTTGTCTTTATCGTTTAGATTCTAACATTGCAAGAATGTTAGTAAATAATAAAAGCAAATGGTTGAGACATATCTAATTTTAGTGTTTTTGAGTCTGTCTTATAATTATACTGAACTTATGTCTTTTCATTTTTATCGAAAAAGAATTTCTTTTGATTGTCTGGGATTTAAACATGTCAACATGGTATTGGAAAACTACTCTATCAGAGGAGCTATTACTAGAAATCACTAGAAACAGTGTCAGCGNGTGTGTGTGTGTGTGTAATTTTGTGCATTCGCGTCAAAAAGTGCTTTATGCATATAGCAGAGCAATATAAGGTAAAACACGAAAAACAAGAACTTTGATTGCAACTAATAGTTTTACTATATTATATTTCGATTATCAGGCAATAATGCTACAAATACTGTACAAGCTTTTATAAACAAATAAAATAGGCGGCTCATCAAAAATAATAAAAATTACATGTGGTAACGTATTACAATACGTTAATATTCTGAGAAAGGAAGAAAGAAAGGAAGTCCCATGTGGATACGGTTTAAAATTACTAAAGAGTGATTTATTTTCAAATTGGGTAAATAGGTGTTCAGCTGTTTGATCAGGAAAGGAGATCCCATGCGGTTAGTCATTAGGTATGACGTTGAGGAATAATTTGTTTTCGTGTCGGCATTTTGAAATAAGCTCTGATCTTTTGTTGTTTCTTGATGGTGTATGTTATAATGGAAATTTTTCAGTGAGTTTATTTGTTTATAAAAGCTTGTACAGTATTTGTAGCATTATTGCCTGATAATCGAAATATAATATAGTAAAACTATTAGTTGCAATCAAAGTTCTTGTTTTTCGTGTTTTACCTTATATTGCTCTGCTATATGCATAAAGCACTTTTTGACGCGAATGCACAAAATTACACACACACACACACCCACCCCCACAAATGTATATATATATATATATGTATGTGTGTGTTTGTGTGTGTGTGTGCTGACACTATCTCCAGCGGAATTTATTAGTATATATTTGTAAGTGCTGGAGCTGTTCCTAGCCAAAACTTTTGGTATGAGTTGATAGCTCAATTAACTGGGCAATGTTACAGACTACGAAAGGGTACAATCTTTTCAATCCAAAACATTTTGAATAAAAGAAGCCAAGCAAGGTACCTTGATACCTTGCTTGGATGGCTTTTTTCCTTACAGATCATCAGAGGAAAAATGTAGTGTGATCTTTTGTCCTTTGCCTTTGTAGGGATGCCTCCAAAGACATCGGAGAAGTTGATGGCTGGTCAACAAACCATTTGGGAGCACTGAAGACTCTGGCTGTTACAGCATACGGTGCAGTGAGTACTTGGACGTCGCCAATTGTAAGGGATATTGGTTCCGCTATAGGTACGTTTAATGTAAGAGTAAGAAAATCATCCGTAGAGTATATTCTTTAGCCTGACTATCTATTTATATTTTCTCGTATATATTTTGTATTCACAAGGCTTTTTTCATTTCATTCGTTTTTGACGTTTGTGTAACTTGTTTTTCCATTAAAACTGAGAAAATTTGGCTTTAGTACTATTGCAATCAGTGAGAGCATTTTATCTGAGATATCGATGTCGTAGGATCTTTCGATGTCGTAGGATCTTCTTCAGTGATTCGTAAATAGATGTTCATATTGTTCAATTAAACTGTTTTACATTGGTGTGTAATAACTAAACTTTTCATTCCTTTGCACCTTCATCCAGAGTAGGGGAAACGCCATGCAGTTGATTTACACAGAAATAATTTTAAATGTGATAGATGCTTGAATTTCTCTTGAATTTCTGCTGCTTTTGCAATGGCTTTTGGTGTTATTGGAATAGTCCATTAAGAATGGTTTTTTCGTTTTAAAGAGAATTCGTTAAAAAAGTAGTACTTATACCTATTGTCTGGATTAAAAATTTTTTTATTGGCTATGAAATTAAAGAATAGTTAATCAACAAATATCACTTTCGGCACAATACGCAACCGATATCAACTAACAGCAATTGTAGTTTCGAATAAATAATTGGGGTGCTAGCTCTATGGCTTGAAATTCATGGACTGGAATGTGAATTTTTTTTCCTTTAAAATTTTTAACATGGAAAGTACCAATCTTTCTTTTTTGTTTTTGAGCAATTTCGAATTAGTTACAGCATTTTTATGCTATTATTATATGTATATAGGTGTTTTATCTTATTGTTCTTTTCATTTTAGGTGGTTGCACAGCAGCGGAAGTCAATTCCATATTGCCTACAACTTTTGCTTATGTCAAACCAGTTGCCATAAAACAGATGCCTCCTACTTTGTTTAAGGTAAGACTGGTAATACGTGTCTTAACTTAAAAAGATGTAGCTGCTTAGTAGCAACTGACCAGATTCCATTGCTGAGACTGGAACTCATAGCAGCCAGCAGTTCCTCGAAAATACATCATTTTATTCCACTAATTGATCAAAATTAGTCTCGATTTTGGGAGCTTGTCAGTTGCTTTTCATGTAATGATTGCCACAAGAGGAGGAGGATTGCCAGGATGGTATAACAAGGATACTCCTTCTATGTTGCGCCTGATTTGTGTGGAAAATCAGATCCTCTTCCACAAATTGCGCTAGATATGGACGGAAGTTTCTCGTATCTCACTTTTGTAGGTTGGATTTTTTTTCCAAAGGCACCTAGGCACCAGTACATTTGTTGTGTTGAATTGACTGGTGATTTAATCAACGCATAGTTTTTTAGGCGCAGGTCCATCATCGAAACAGGAACTTATATTAATTTTTAGTTTTTCTATTGGGTGAATTTTTACACCCTCAGGTGTATATATATTATATATATATTATATATGAGATAAGATTAATAAGATTATTATAAGATTCTTATAAGATTCGGGGACCTATATTACGCTCCCTTACGAAAGTTTGGTTGAGCACTCTATCTGAGATTTGGGAACCTGTTGTTAGCGTAATGCAATGCTCAATGCGCACGCGTGGTTTGAGCACTCTGACAGGATCCCACAATAACTCTTTAAGCTGTGTTTGCTCCGGCAACATGGCCAGAGAGTTATGTCTCAGAAGCTCTGTGCTCCACTGATGAGCGCACAAAGGGCGAAACATTTCTGTCTGCCGATTGAGTATATATTTATATATATATATTTATGTGAATGTATGTATAAGTAAAACTCTATACTCGGAAGTCCGAGAGGATACCGCTTATCTTTACATTAAAGTCCCATAGAAATACTTTTTAATTAAACCCTCCTCTTCTTTATGAAGCTTGTTTTTTATCACATCTACTGATTCCTCTTCTTCCATGTGTTTTTGGATCTTTTTCTTCATACTGGTAATATCAAGATTATATTCTCTTAATAGTACCTTTGTCTACCAGTTTCTTTATCTGTAATTTGAAAAGGCCTAATCAAATGAAATATTGTTTCATTACTTCCTGTCATAAGAGGAAAATAGCACTTATTGACTACTGTTATATTCTTTGCATAATATATCACTCTATCTTGGTATCTCATATATCTACTCAGTGAATATTGTCAGAGGAAGGGAAAGAGAAAGAGAAGGTGATAGCGAATCCTACAGAAGTTGAAGTAGTTATTTTTACTGACTTTATTTTGTAAATTAATACCAAAGAGAATGATGATGAATTTTATCCCACTTCAAAGTTCGAAACGGAAAATANATTAAAGAATAGTTAATCAACAAATATCACTTTCGGCACAATACGCAACCGATATCAACTAACAGCAATTGTAGTTTCGAATAAATAATTGGGGTGCTAGCTCTATGGCTTGAAATTCATGGACTGGAATGTGAATTTTTTTTCCTTTAAAATTTTTAACATGGAAAGTACCAATCTTTCTTTTTTGTTTTTGAGCAATTTCGAATTAGTTACAGCATTTTTATGCTATTATTATATGTATATAGGTGTTTTATCTTATTGTTCTTTTCATTTTAGGTGGTTGCACAGCAGCGGAAGTCAATTCCATATTGCCTACAACTTTTGCTTATGTCAAACCAGTTGCCATAAAACAGATGCCTCCTACTTTGTTTAAGGTAAGACTGGTAATACGTGTCTTAACTTAAAAAGATGTAGCTGCTTAGTAGCAACTGACCAGATTCCATTGCTGAGACTGGAACTCATAGCAGCCAGCAGTTCCTCGAAAATACATCATTTTATTCCACTAATTGATCAAAATTAGTCTCGATTTTGGGAGCTTGTCAGTTGCTTTTCATGTAATGATTGCCACAAGAGGAGGAGGATTGCCAGGATGGTATAACAAGGATACTCCTTCTATGTTGCGCCTGATTTGTGTGGAAAATCAGATCCTCTTCCACAAATTGCGCTAGATATGGACGGAAGTTTCTCGTATCTCACTTTTGTAGGTTGGATTTTTTTTCCAAAGGCACCTAGGCACCAGTACATTTGTTGTGTTGAATTGACTGGTGATTTAATCAACGCATAGTTTTTTAGGCGCAGGTCCATCATCGAAACAGGAACTTATATTAATTTTTAGTTTTTCTATTGGGTGAATTTTTACACCCTCAGGTGTATATATTATATATATATTATATATGAGATAAGATTAATAAGATTATTATAAGATTCTTATAAGATTCGGGGACCTATATTACGCTCCCTTACGAAAGTTTGGTTGAGCACTCTATCTGAGATTTGGGAACCTGTTGTTAGCGTAATGCAATGCTCAATGCGCACGCGTGGTTTGAGCACTCTGACAGGATCCCACAATAACTCTTTAAGCTGTGTTTGCTCCGGCAACATGGCCAGAGAGTTATGTCTCAGAAGCTCTGTGCTCCACTGATGAGCGCACAAAGGGCGAAACATTTCTGTCTGCAGATTGAGTATATATATATATATATATATTTATGTGAATGTATGTATAAGTAAAACTCTATACTCGGAAGTCCGAGAGGATACCGCTTATCTTTACATTAAAGTCCCATAGAAATACTTTTTAATTAAACCCTCCTTTTCTTTATGAAGCTTGTTTTTTATCACATCTGCTGATTCCTCTTCTTCCATGTGTTCTTGGATCTTTTTCTTCATACTGGTAATATCAAGATTATATTCTCTTAATAGTACCTTTGTCTACCAGTTTCTTTATCTGTAATTTGAAAAGGCCTAATCAAATGAAATATTGTTTCATTACTTCCTGTCGTAAGAGGAAAATAGCACTTATTGACTACTGTTATATTCTTTGCATAATATATCACTCTATCTTGGTATCTCATATATCTACTCAGTGAATATTGTCAGAGGAAGGGAAAGAGAAAGAGAAGGTGATAGCGAATCCTACAGAAGTTGAAGTAGTTATTTTTACTGACTTTATTTTGTAAATTAATACCAAAGAGAATGATGATGAATTTTATCCCACTTCAAAGTTCGAAACGGAAAATAACTTTTTTGAGGTAGGTGTGGCATCGTTAAGACATCTTTTGCAGATAATTGCGAGAAGTACTTTCCTTATAAAATCAAAAATAGGAATAGTGTTTTGGTTATGGAATTTGGACTTTTTACATTTTTTGACATATGAGTGACACTTTACAAATTTTGTGTTAATATCAAGTGAGCTAGACCTGTTCTTTTATGGTTATCTTAGCAAAGTAATCGCATGGCTATGACAGTTTATCCTTCTTTCAGTAACGTAACTTTTGGTTTGAACATTCTCTGAAAAACATCTTTATTTTACATATTTTGCAGGAATTGACTATTGAACACATTAAAGCACTGCAGCCACATCAAGTAGATGCCGTTACTGATGAACAAAAGAATGCTTTATCACCTGAAAAACTCAGCGTTTTTAACAATGTTTCAAAAGCCAATCAAACTTTGGATTCATCAGAATTATTAAAGAATGAAACCGAAACCACAACAACACCTGAAGAGCCAAAGGTTGGTACATTATTCTACATGTTTTCTAAATACATTCCAATTTGAAAACACGGAAAACGTAATTTTTTCATTTAAATATAGTCATTACTGTACTTATCTTGGTAAACATGATAATAGAAATGATGATAATGGTTATATGTTTAGGTACCTTGAGCCTTGAATAAAGGACCTTCTTCTCCATTAAGTTTTATATTAGCTGACACTGACGTTCGAAACCAAATTCTTCCATGTTTTCTTTGTCCTGTATTCTCAGGCAGTTTTTACTTCGGTACTGATGCAACCAAAATATTATAAGCTTGCCCCGAGTCTTTCTTTTTTGCCGTACAATTTACCCATCATAATTAAAATGTTCCAACGCCCCATTCCAAATCTAGTTTTAATTGGAAAAAAGGTTGGTACAACTATAAGCCGGACAGTGTCATAGAGGCAATTCAAGATTTTATGGGGGTTCGATCTTTAGATTGACTAGCTTTTGGTAGCTAGGAGGCTTGACATTGTATTTGTGAATGTAAGAAAGAAGGTAACAAAAATAATCATTATTGCTATACCAGGAGATATTAAAGTAAAGGAGGGAGGACTAGAAAATACTGAAAATATTAAATGCTAAAGAATGAAATCGGGAGAGTGTGGAAAATCAGTAAAGTCAGTGTCATACCGGCTGTGATAGGTGCTTTGGGGGTCATATAGAAAGGAGTTAGAAAATATACTGAGAACCCGGGTGTTTCCTCATGATTAGAAGTACTTGAAAAAGTTGTCCTATTGAAGACTGCACGAATTCTAAAATAAGTGTAATATTGACTGTACAAAGAGAAATCATAGCTGGGAACCTTTAGTTTCTTGGTGTGACTTGCTTTCAAATTGACAAACGAGATAATTTCATATCATCCTTGAATATAGAATTGATAATAACAGTAATGATGATGATAATAATAATAATAATAATAATAATAATAATAATAATAATAATAATAAAGCTACGTATAGCGTAAGGATTAGTCCTAATAACAGTAATGTCTATGATGACTATAGGTCTTGTAATACTGGAAATGACAATACACCAAAATAAAAAGCAGTAATGGTGTTATACTTGGTCCGGATCTAATGCTATTACAGTATTATGATGCATATGCTGTTGTTAGGCCTTGGGGCTATCAAGAATATAGCGGTTTAGTATTATTACATTATTATGCCCTACCAAAAAATGTCTTACTTTTTTAAGAATGAAAAATCCAGATAAAAATTTGAAATAACTCAAGCTCCTTTTAGGGCGTTTGCCGCTTAGTATTATGTGTTGAGGTTACTGTTTTCAGGAGTGAATACAATAAAAGTATTTCCAGATAGCCCGTTTATACAGTTAGAAATTTTAGATGCACCATAAAACTGAATCCCTAGTTATAATTTATTCCTTTACATTGTTCGTACTTTTGTAGTATTTTTGTTGTGGTTGTTGTTGTAGTTGTAGTATTCGTAGTTGTATTATTCATAGTTGTAGTATTCGTAGTTGTAGTATTCATAGTTGTAGTATTCGTAGTTGTAGTATTCTTAGTTGTAATATTCGTAGTTGTAGTATTCGTAGTTGTAGTATTCGTAGTTGTAGTATTCGTAGTTGTAGTATTCGTAGTTGTAGTATTCGTAGTTGTAGTATTCGTAGTTGTAGTATTCGTAGTTGTAGTATTCGTAGTTGTAGTATTCGTAGTTGTAGTATTCGTAGTTGTAGTATTCATAGTTGTAGTATTC
>RDPX01000079.1:217102-231745 GCA_003991215.1 Morbakka virulenta | reverse complement strand
GAGGCGTAGCTCCTGTTTTTTTTTTTTTTTTTTTTTTTTTTGTTTTTTTTTTAGTTTTTAGTTTTAAGGTTATTTTCCCCTAGCAATTGGGGCTTAGACGGTGCCCTTCAGAAGGACTTTGATTTGGCACTGAGGAATTTCTTGGCCGGATGCCCTTCCTGACGCCAACCAATGGCTTTTTTTTCTTTGTAAAGTTCCAAATTCTCGCCAGCTCGGGGAATCGAACCTGGAATTCTTGGTTACTGTGCAGTTGCACTAACCATTAGGCCACGGCTCCTCTCTTTTGGGATATTATAAGCATATCATCTGACATGCTTACAATTCCTTATGTAAACTTGGATTTGGCAGTGAGGAATTTCTTGGCTGAATGCCCTTCCTGACGCCAACCGATAGCTTTTTCTTTTGTGAATTTCCAAAGTCGCCAGCTCGGGGAATCGAAACCGGAATTCTTGGTTACTGTGCAGTTGCACTAACCATTAAGCCACGGCTCCTCATGTTCTCATGCTAATACTATCTTGAATTCAGTTTGCAATAAATCCTATTTACTTGTTTATTTTCCTCTTACATCGAAGCTATTAACTTCTCTTTAGCCCTGTGGTGTACAACTTCCTATTAGCAGGTGAAAACCTTTTTGTCCTGTTATTGGATATGACTTGTAATTAGAAAGTCGTCGTGTTTTGCTTTAAATGTCAAGGTGTAGTAATTTTTTACGTATGTTTTCGAAGTAAATGCTTGCAGAAAACATTGTATTGAAAGCATGTGCGATCATTATCATGTATGGTGGTCACACCTAAGAAAAAAGTGGTGGTGGTGGTTGATTTCATTTCAATTAACAATGATTTTCCTTTTAGCTCCAAAAGCATTCCCCACTTTTGGTACAAACAAAATATGTTAAAAATTTACCAATTTCGTCTGCATTTTATAAATATTTGATTCATGAGTGCAGCTTTTCAGGTAAATATGGCCGTGCATTTTCACTCAATCAACCACCAACAGTCACAGGGCTTCTCTGACACTTTATGAATGGGTGCAATTTTCATATACTCCAAAAAATATTTGGCAGTTTGTTTGTCTCTTACACTTGCCTGATGAAGATTGTTTGTGCAGGTAATAGTTTATACTTTTATAGTTTATACTCTTAACAAGTTACTTTGGTAATGATTTTTAAAAGGAAGTTAAGAGCTTCAAAACAGCTATTCAATCATCAAATGCATTTGTTCTGCATCAATTCAATGCTACAAATTGTTAGTTTCAAATACATATTTAGCTCGCTGTGAGCTACCGCGTATATTCAGGTTGTTGTGGAGTAACTAGTTTTATTTTAATTTACAGACTCCAAGTTGTATTGGGTAGAATGAGTCGAATGAGTCTATTGCGTCTATTGAATCTATTGAGTCGTAAAAACTACAAAGATAAAAACAATTATGGTGAGCAATCTAAACCAATTCACAACCAGAAAAATACTTCAGTCTAGCACATACAATTACAATTTAAACAAAACATTGATATTCAAAATTGATAGCTATCACAAAAAATATAACACAAACACTGTGAGAGTTGTCATATCATGGGTAGCAGGTACATACCTCTGTGCTCTCACTCCTGATATTACACAGATGTATCCTTCATAATTGTCTTTGTTTGTTACATCTCATTCACAAAATAAAAGGCACTGCACTGCGTGGTGTTTTCTGCTGGACTGAAGAAGTTTGCTAAGAACTCAGACAACCAACAGGTGTCAGAATAGTCAGCACATATGAATCATTTCTTTGTGCCACAAAACCAGACCTATCTGAGAGGGACCAACTGTTTGACACAGTAGTGGCAAAACAAACAGCGGCATCCTCAGAGCAACAATGATTCACTGAACCCACTGGGCAAAATTTATCCTGTGAGCTACAACATATATATTCATGTACTGCGAGTATTTGGTAATATTATATACAATCTATTCTTGAAGACTTACATGAAAAAGGCAGGTTATTTTGTAGTTTCCAACACAGTTTCTTATTTATTTCGAGAGGTATTTAAAAGACAGTCATATGATGCAATGCCCCATTGCTTCAATTTAGGAATTCACATCTTTTTACAGTTTAGATCTACTCTTGAAGTCTTCAATTTTATCTGCATCAAAAGAAGTGAAATAGGAAATAAATTTAATAAAATAGAGAAGTCTATCTGAATCTATTATAGTTGCACTGATGACACGTTTGTCATATTTAAAAATCAACAAGAAAGTACCAAGGTAATGATTAACATAAATAATGGTCATGCATCCTTAGTGTTTACTGCTAAAAAAGTACAGGATGGTTTTTTATCACTTTTTGACAACTTTCACAGCACAATACGGTGGGAATCATTCAGTTCCACGTTGTATAAAATTGGCCTCATAAAAACTTTAGTTCATCGCGCTGTTGTCATTTGCTGTACTGAGAAATCGTCAGAAAAAAATCAGGTAAATTCTGTTGAGTAAAGGTTACCCTGAATCAATCAACTTCATCTGGTCCATAAGCAACGACCAAAGAAACCCGCCAATGAAAAAATCAACACAGAAAACATACGCAGAAACACCGATATCAAATACAATTATCAAAGGCTCTTGCAAACTAATTTGGATCAACAAACTACAGATCCCAATCCCAACAAAGCTCTCTCGAATCTGCTCACATGTATAAAAACCTCTGCAAAAGAAGCAGCTGGCACTGTCAAATACAGCAAAAAATCTAAAACACTCGATCCGACTGTTGTTGAATTATCGGAACAACAAAAATCGCTCCGCCTAAAAATTTACCAAAAAGGTGTTAGTAGAGATACCACTGAGCTCCGCAAGAAACGCAACGATATCTTGCGCCAAATCAACAAACGACTGAAAAACATTGCCATAGAAGAAGCAGACAGCCTGGCAGATGAAATCGCATCTACTGATGACAGTCGTAGAATGTTCAAAGCCGCAAAGAAACTTCGTACCATGAAACCGACACCAGCCATCATCGTCCAGAATGAAGAAGGCAACTTCATGGGCTCAGATACAAACAAAGCACAAATAATAAAAGAATGGTTTCAACGACAATTCACTGATGATACTGACATCCCACTAGAACCATTTGAGGGAAATCCAAGACCACTCAATAAACCGATCACTGTAGCAGAAATAGATATTGCCATCAAATACCTCCAGAATGATAGAGCAGCCGGTCCCGATGACATGAACAATGAGCTATTTAAGTACGGTAAAGAAGTCGTTGCCGCCCCACTTGCCAATATATTCAACTCAGCCTTTGCTCAACATACACCGATTGATTCGCTAAAGGAAGGCATCTTGATAACCATACCAAAGCCAAAAAAACCTCAAGGCCCCCCTGCAAACCTCCGTCCGATCACACTACTGAACAGCACAAGAAAAATTTTATCCACCATTACTCTGAATAGAATAAGGGATAAAGTAGACAAATATACAGGATTACATCAAAGCGGATTCAAAAGAGGTAGAAGCTGTGCCGACATCGTCTGGGCACAACGCATGTTAACATCCGTCGTTCTTGCTAGAAAATGGGACTTCCACAAGATGGGTATCGATATGTCAAAAGCCTTTGATACCATCAAACGCAAACGTATACTCGAGATTCTTATACACGCAGGATGCAATGAAGACGAACTAAGACTTGTGCGTATACTACTATCAGGAACATCTCTTCGTGTTCGAATAAAAAACGCACTCTCCGATTCATTTGAAACCTCCATAGGATCACCTCAAGGAGATGGTTTATCACCAGTATTATTCACATGTTATCTCTCACACGCTCTAAGAAAAATAAGAAATAACTCCATCAGACCAAATCCTCTCGTTTCTTGCCTTGGTATGCCACTGGAAATGGAATATGCAGACGATATCGACTTTTTAGATGAAGAAAAAGAACCTCTGGAAAAATTACAAAAAATTGCTGCAGAAAAACTTAAAGAAGAAAATCTATTTATGAACGAAAGTAAAACTGAGTTTACACACATATATCTTGCCGAAATATCTGAAACTGATCCAGAAGGAACACCTATCCGAGGCTGCGAAAACTGGCGTAAGTGTAAAACGTTAGGGTCCCTGCTATGTAGTTCAGCAGACATCTCTGCCAGATGCATCCAAGGCAACATAGCATTTAAATTATTATCAAAAATCTGGTCTCGCCGCAATAAAATTCCGCTCAAAACCAGACTCAAACTTTATAACGCGTACTGCCTCTCCATCATGCTATATAATTGCGACAGCTGGGCTACCAACAAAGCTATGATGAATAAAATAGATATATGCCACCGTAAACACTTGCGAACGATAACAGGTCACCTATGGCCCAAAAGCGTAATCAGTAATAAAGAACTGTATAAAATCTGCCAAACGGATCCTATATCTACACTAGTAGCAAAGCGAAGATGGTCTATGCTAGGTCATGTCCTACGCATGGACATCAACACCCCCACCCAGAAAGCCCTTGAATTCGCCATATCAGGAGCAACAATGTATGAAGCCAGAGTAGGACACCACTCTACAAATCTTCTCAGCACAAACCGTGAAGACATCAAAAACTCCGGACTTGGGCAACTCCGTACCAGAAAGCAGCTCCAGAGCCTAAGGGAAAAAGCAAGAGAGAAGAAGAACTGGAAACGTTTCAACGAAGGTCTGATTGCATCTATGGGATGTCCTCGACTACCAAAGAAGCAGAACATAGAGGATAAGTAAGTAAGTAAAGGTTACCCTAACGAAGTATAGGGCAAAATTATTTGGTTACCTTATCCGGTTTTAAAAATCCTGTTGTCGGGGCTGCCAAAATTGCCCACACCTCAAACTACCCTGGGTAGGGCTGATTTAGCGGAAATCAGCCCTATCGAGCGAAAATCAAATTACCAGGGCAGTTTCGAATGCACTCGTGCTACTGCATCCAAAGTAATTTTCAATTCGCGTAAAATTCTTCCTTCTTCTACAAAGGATGTCTTGCCTGCCACAAATTTAAGTAGGTTGCTTGCGAGTTTAAGTGCCTGTTGTGATACCAGGTACGTTGACAGGACGTCCTTTGGTCTTTAGAACAAAACAACAAGTTTATGGAAAAGCCCCCGGTGGTAATGAAGATAAGCCAACCTTAAAAACCAAACAATAATTATCCTTTTTTTTTGTTTTTCTTCAGTCAAGCACAAAAAAGGAGCCGGCTTTCAACCATCCTTTTTTGTTTTTCTTCAGTCAAGTACAATAAGTGGCGGGCTTTCAACCATCCTTCTTTGTTTTTCTTCAACAATGAACAAAAAAAGAGCCGGCTTTTTTTGTTTTTCTTCAGTCAAGTATAATAAGTGGCGGGCTTTCAGCCATCCTTTTTTGTTTTTCTTCAGTCAGGCACAAAAAAAGAGCCGGCTTTCAACCATCCTTTTTTGTTTTTCTTCAGTCAAGCACAAAAAAGGAGCCGGCTTTCAACCATCCTTTTTTGTTTTTCTTTAGTCAGTGCAATAAGTGGCGGGCTTTCAACCATCCTTTTTTTGTTCTTAACCAAGCAGAAAAAGAGCGGGTGTGGATCTCGTATAAAAATGGCTATGATTTTGGCAAAGATCCAAATCTCATTAACCGATATCTGATAAATTTTACCAATACGCGAACTGGGACACCGAGAAGACGATAAAACGTAAGTATCAAGTAAGTAAGTATCAAGACATTTTTTCTTGTATATTTTCTTTGAGTCCTTTCACCCAAACAGATTTTCGCAACATATTGGATAACAACATATGGACGTAATTTATAGCCAGGTTGATTAATTGGAATGTATTTGAATATATTGATATGTGCAACTATTAATGACATCGTTTACAGAATTCATTGGATGACAAAGGAAAGTAAGATTTATTGAAGGCTAAGTTAAATGGCCTTTAAATATTACAAGAATCTTACATTGATCGTTTTTCGATGTTTCACTTCACACAGGATAATGTGTCATTGGATGTTGTAGTATTTCATGTATTAACTTAAAATTAAATAGTAGAAGAACAAAAAAGAATGAGTCAAGATTTAGTTTAATCGGTCCCTTATTTATCTAGTGCAAGTATCAAGTACAGCCCCAGTTCATTCATACACATAAATAGTGAAAGGAAATCAAATGAGTTCTAACAAAATCAACTCAATCATCCTGTAAAATCCTTTATGGGATTCAACATTCATACTTTGCATATGGAAAATCCATATTTTACTGTTTTTAATGTTTGTTACGCCGGTTTTGGGGTCAATTTGTGTGAAACGTCGTTGTGCGTACGTATAGAAAATAAGGCCCAGAAATAACATGAAAGTAGCAAAGCACTGTGATGTCATTCACGTCCATTCAGTTTTTCTCGCTTACAGATTGAAAAATGATTTTTCCGGTATCATCAATTAGATTAATAGATAATATAAGAAATGACGAGAATTTAATAAACACTAATCATGGATATGGTCACTTTAAAAGAGCTTGTAAGCTCTTCTCATTTCCCGGTGTTGTTTTGGCCTCTTGCAGCTTTCCATCTCCTCTTTTGGTTGTCTTTATTGTCTCTTTATTGTGAAATATTTGCATAGATTCTTTTGCTGTTGAGTGCAGATTAGGTTTGATTAGTCGTATTAGTCAGGGCATTACATATGTAGCCGGTGTCTTTTGGAAGTAAATTACTGTTTGCCTTTTTTGATTTACTGTTTTTCTTTTCTCTTCTTTGGTTTAGTGTCTTATTTTATTTTTTAAACAAAATAAGTATATACTTGGTCTTTCCAATACCTTATTTGATTGAATAGTTGAGCTGTGGAAAAATGACTTTGCCAAAAATGTTGTTTACAACCACATTGACCACCAAAGAATATAAATAAGGATGGAAGACCTTGTAGTTTCTATGAAATACCATTTGGGCTCTGAATGCATTCTAATGTGAGAAGTATTTCGATTTCAGAGCAAGATGCAACGAGAATCTGGTAGGTCAGTTCCAGAACGTGCAACACCTATGCGCTACGGTGCAGCTGCGTCTGTGCTTTAAGAATCCAGAAGACGATTTGGTGCTTATGATTTAAGATTATGGTCGATAAATTGGACTTAGCAATAACAACTGCTTTTGTCGTATGGACAAGATTTTGCAGAATTTGAAAAACATGATGATCTCTTAGCACCTAACCTAGAGGAAAATGAAAGTTACTTCAGTAGCCTTTTTACCATATTTTGTTGTTATTTAGAGCTTACGATCTAATTGTAGGCAATCTAATCTAACCCAGCTGAATAGTGCATTGGTAGTACAATTACCTGGAAGTCACCTACAGGATATGAATCAGATAGCAAATTATGATATATCAATATTGGTATCTTTTGTCGGCAAGAACACAGCACCTGGTCTGACAATTTATAATGTACAGTTGATTATAGCTAGACCGTTTGGGCTGAATAATTGAAACTCATGGCAATGTCGGTAAACCAATTGATTAATTCTGTCAAACATTGCTAAGCAGTTTTTACCGATCGTGTACTTAATCTTGTTTGGATGACATCCAAATTTTTTGTAGAAAGGACGCCCAGTGTCCATTCCACGTTAGGAGGAATTAATGGAAGCTTACGAGGATGGAGTTGGAAAAGGTATATAAAAGCTGACACAGCTTGTTGTTCCAATCAAAAAGCCCTACTTCTTGATCAAAACAAAGCTCAGATGTGTGAGAATTCATAAATAAATAAAGTCTTCCAGGAGAAGATCAATGTATATGTCTGTCTATCCATCCGTCCGTCCGTCCGTCCGTCTATCCATCTGTCCGTCCGTCTATCCATCTGTCCACTTATCCATCTGTCCATCGATCCACCTATCCATCTGTCCATCGATCCACCTATCCATCTGTCCATCGATCCATCTGTCCGTCCGTCCATTCATCCATCCATCTGTCCATCTATCTGTCTATATATATATGTATGCATATATCAGGATATATCAGGATATACCTAATTTCTTAGTTCTTGAATGAGGAAGTTGGTTGTGATAAGGCATTTATCAAAATAGACCAAGCTGATACATTGAGCCAGATAAAGCTCAAAGTCTCGAATTCTACCGATGAGTATCATCTACATTGGTCTTCTCCTCCTGCAACGCTTTATTTATTTATGAATGCTTACACAGGATAAGAACTTCAGAAAAATGTACATGTAATTACTATTTATTAGAACTCGTGTTAATGTTCATCTTGTATTAAAATGATGCTTAGGATTCAAGCTTTTTGGACCTTTTTTAGTTTCTTTTCACCTGGTTTTGATTTTTCAGTATCGCAAAATTTTCGGGTGTTGGCTTTTTTTGTCCGTCATTAATTAGTTATTTTTCTAGAGTCTTTTGGGAGGGGGAAGGAGGTACATCGGTTGCGTAATGTTTTATATCCAAACTCACTCAGGATTTAACCATTTAACATTGTTGTTTTTTGAATTTCAGGTACGTGCCCATAATAAATAAATTTCCATAGTTGCTATATCGATGACTCATATTTCAGGCAATTGGTGTTTCTATAGCAATATATCATGTTCACTAAGTGGAAAGGAAATTATCAGTGGCTGTGTTAATTGTAAAATTTGTGAGCGATAGCGGTAGGCGTTTTATCATATTTTTTTCATAGTAATCTATTAATCGGAAGACGATTTAATAATTGTTCTAATTGTGCTCAGTTAACGGTGTTACTGTAGTTGATTATTATAGTTGATATCAACATCTCATGACTCATGATTAATTAATTGCTTAACCAATCCATCTTCCAAGTAACAGTATTTTTCATAATTATTATTATAGTTATAATTATATATATATATTTTTTTTACAATTTTTTTTTTACTTTATACATATATCCAGTAAGCATGTCCAATTAAAAATAAATCATCCGAGGAATCCTTTTGGTTTGTGTTTCGGATAAACTAATGTCAATAACAACACCACAAAAACCTGCCCACCTCGATCAATCCTGCCCATCTTGATCAACCTTTTACCTTCTGGCGTTTCTTCAGCGCCTTAATACTTTATTATATGAGTAAGGAACCAACATAATTTTCATAGGCTCCTAAATGAAAAATGATAATGCTGTCGCTTTGATGAATATCAGTTTACCTTGCACAGAATATCTGAGACATCTGTGTTGCTAAAAATTAATCCTCTTATTTTAAGATACTTACTTAAAATATTCCTGCATTTAACCAACACAATCAATATTATTATTTTGGATATTTTTATAAGAATAATACTCGTTTTGGGTTGAACAAGAAAAATTGTAGCGTGACCAGCAGAAAGGAACTTAGTATGACAAGAAATGCTTTTTGCATGTTCCAGGAGGTGGCAGGAAGTGTTGCACACTTGTCTCCATATGCCAACTCCAATGCCAGCAGTATGGATCTCTGAACAGTGGTTAGTGAAGAGGAGCATGTATGAGACCAATTCAATCTGATTTTAGATAAGAACTGGTGACAGTTTTGCCTGCTTATTTTATTATTGCTAACAGTAGTATTGTTAATATTATTAATAAGTTGATTAAAAATCATTAGGGATAATTAATTATTGCTTTTACTTTTAATCTTTTTTTAGTCTAATTTAGTCTCATCAATTAAAATTCCTTTAAATTTTCTATTAATGTTTTAAATTTAAATGAATTGGAGAAAACATTTTAAAAAGGTAAGTCATTCCTTTTATCTTTATTGTAATAAACTAACAATACTTTATAAAATGTCTAAAAATAATTTTTGCATATATATGTGTATTATATATTATATATTATTTACATTATATATTTATTTTAAATACTAAGTAGCAGAAAATCGTTGTTGAAAAAGGAAAAGCTAGAACAAGTCGCAAATAAATAACGCAGCATATAAGTATGTTTTTACCTTTAATCATGAGAAAATCCATCACATGAGATGACAAAGATGACAAATAAATTTAGTTGGTAACTATTATTTCCTCATGCTGCTATAATGTACTCGCTAATTGCATTAAATAGACTGATAAATACAAGTCAGGACCACGTTTAAAAAATACAATCATAACTGTAATAAGCATTTTGTCAACAATAAGAAACAACAAACTAGCTTGCAAAACAATATCAAAAAATGAAAACAAACACCCTGTAAGAAACAAGAGTATAGCCATGCTTATTATTATTTACCTCTCAAAAAATAAATAGTGAACTGGAACATTATCATGCAAATATGATATGCTGACATGCACTGATCAAGAAAATGGTTTATATTCACTGGTACTGAAAAGCAAGTAGAAGTATTATTGTATGCGTTATATTAGTTATATCCAATTAATGTAAGGGCTGGTTGCATAAATGGGAGTGCTTTCTTTATTATCGTATTGAATATTCATGGTCTTTTCTTCTAATCTCTTACTTGGTAAGAATTCTTACCTGTGATGGTTACTGTACGTAATACCTCAATGAATGAATCAAGGCAATGTATGCATCTAAACGCAACCTGATACACCCAGAATTCGATATCTAACGTTTTGTAAGAAATGTTATGCGAATAAAAGTAGTATTGCAAAATATGCAAAAACAATTGGAGTTTCGAGCACGTTGAGCTCATTGGCACATTGGCACATTGGCACATTGGCACGAGCTATGAACAAGTGTCAGTTAAATTACGGATATAGACAGGATAGATAACAGGGTGAAGATGACAGCAACAAACAAGACACTGTTTTGCTTTGCTGCTCCACTGCATGGCCAATTTGAACACTAGAATAGAAAAAGTAAAAAAAATATTACTATGAATATTAATTTAATAAAGNTATTTTTCTAGAGTCTTTTGGGAGGGGGAAGGAGGTACATCGGTTGCGTAATGTTTTATATCCAAACTCACTCAGGATTTAACCATTTAACATTGTTGTTTTTTGAATTTCAGGTACGTGCCCATAATAAATAAATTTCCATAGTTGCTATATCGATGACTCATATTTCAGGCAATTGGTGTTTCTATAGCAATATATCATGTTCACTAAGTGGAAAGGAAATTATCAGTGGCTGTGTTAATTGTAAAATTTGTGAGCGATAGCGGTAGGCGTTTTATCATATTTTTTTCATAGTAATCTATTAATCGGAAGACGATTTAATAATTGTTCTAATTGTGCTCAGTTAACGGTGTTACTGTAGTTGATTATTATAGTTGATATCAACATCTCATGACTCATGATTAATTAATTGCTTAACCAATCCATCTTCCAAGTAACAGTATTTTTCATAATTATTATTATAGTTATAATTATATATATATATTTTTTTTACAATTTTTTTTTTACTTTATACATATATCCAGTAAGCATGTCCAATTAAAAATAAATCATCCGAGGAATCCTTTTGGTTTGTGTTTCGGATAAACTAATGTCAATAACAACACCACAAAAACCTGCCCACCTCGATCAATCCTGCCCATCTTGATCAACCTTTTACCTTCTGGCGTTTCTTCAGCGTCTTAATACTTTATTATATGATTAAGGAACCAACATAATTTTCATAGGCTCCTAAATGAAAAATGATAATGCTGTCGCTTTGATGAATATCAGTTTACCTTGCACAGAATATCTGAGACATCTGTGTTGCTAAAAATTAATCCTCTTATTTTAAGATACTTACTTAAAATATTCCTGCATTTAACCAACACAATCAATATTATTATTTTGGATATTTTTATAAGAATAATACTCGTTTTGGGTTGAACAAGAAAAATTGTAGCGTGACCAGCAGAAAGGAACTTAGTATGACAAGAAATGCTTTTTGCATGTTCCAGGAGGTGGCAGGAAGTGTTGCACACTTGTCTCCATATGCCAACTCCAATGCCAGCAGTATGGATCTCTGAACAGTGGTTAGTGAAGAGGAGCATGTATGAGACCAATTCAATCTGATTTTAGATAAGAACTGGTGACAGTTTTGCCTGCTTATTTTATTATTGCTAACAGTAGTATTGTTAATATTATTAATAAGTTGATTAAAAATCATTAGGGATAATTAATTATTGCTTTTACTTTTAATCTTTTTTTAGTCTAATTTAGTCTCATCAATTAAAATTCCTTTAAATTTTCTATTAATGTTTTAAATTTAAATGAATTGGAGAAAACATTTTAAAAAGGTAAGTCATTCCTTTTATCTTTATTGTAATAAACTAACAATACTTTATAAAATGTCTAAAAATAATTTTTGCATATATATGTGTATTATATATTATATATTATTTACATTATATATTTATTTTAAATACTAAGTAGCAGAAAATCGTTGTTGAAAAAGGAAAAGCTAGAACAAGTCGCAAATAAATAACGCAGCATATAAGTATGTTTTTACCTTTAATCATGAGAAAATCCATCACATGAGATGACAAAGATGACAAGTAAATTTAGTTGGTAACTATTATTTCCTCATGCTGCTATAATGTACTCGCTAATTGCATTAAATAGACTGATAAATACAAGTCAGGACCACGTTTAAAAAATACAATCATAACTGTAATAAGCATTTTGTCAACAATAAGAAACAACAAACTAGCTTGCAAAACAATATCAAAAAATGAAAACAAACACCCTGTAAGAAACAAGAGTATAGCCATGCTTATTATTATTTACCTCTCAAAAAATAAATAGTGAACTGGAACATTATCATGCAAATATGATATGCTGACATGCACTGATCAAGAAAATGGTTTATATTCACTGGTACTGAAAAGCAAGTAGAAGTATTATTGTATGCGTTATATTAGTTATATCCAATTAATGTAAGGGCTGGTTGCATAAATGGGAGTGCTTTCTTTATTATCGTATTGAATATTCATGGTCTTTTCTTCTAATCTCTTACTTGGTAAGAATTCTTACCTGTGATGGTTACTGTACGTAATACCTCAATGAATGAATCAAGGCAATGTATGCATCTAAACGCAACCTGATACACCCAGAATTCGATATCTAACGTTTTGTAAGAAATGTTATGCGAATAAAAGTAGTATTGCAAAATATGCAAAAACAATTGGAGTTTCGAGCACGTTGAGCTCATTGGCACATTGGCACATTGGCACATTGGCACGAGCTATGAACAAGTGTCAGTTAAATTACGGATATAGACAGGATAGATAACAGGGTGAAGATGACAGCAACAAACAAGACACTGTTTTGCTTTGCTGCTCCACTGCATGGCCAATTTGAACACTAGAATAGAAAAAGTAAAAAAAATATTACTATGAATATTAATTTAATAAAGAATTGGAAGAAAATAATACATTAATCTTAACAAATTATATTTTGATTGACGTCATTCCTTATACACACTTTTTTCTTTTTTGGGTTTTAACGCCATTTTCCCCCAGCCTGTGCCCTTCATAGGGACTTTGATCTGGCAGTGAGGAGGTTCTTGGCTGGATGCCCTTCCATACGCCAACCAATGGCTTTTTCTTTCGTAATGTTCCAAATTCTCCTCACTCGCTCGGGGAATCTCTTGGTTACAATGCAACTGCACTAACCATTAAGCCACGGCTACTTATACAAAATAATACTAATTTGTAAAATACTCAGTTTAGTAAAATTAAAAAACTCGAAAAACCTCTTATTGAAACAAACAGTACAAGTACTAACTAATTCCTTTTAATGCAAAAGGTGGCAAAAGTACCAGCTCATTTTAAGATAGCACCGGACAGAAATACTCTTGTAAAATAATGGCCTGTTAATGACATGTTAATGACCTTACCTCGGTTTTCACTAGATTGTCAACGTTTAAAACTGTGTCTTCTCCAGATGCTGTCTTAAAAGCGGAGAGCTGTGCCGAGGTAAGGGAATTCTTTTGAGCAACGGTTACAGAAGCGAACTGTTCTGATGTGAATCCTGTGAGATGATTATCATCAAGTAGCTGAAATCAATAAAAGAAAAAATACGAGGTTATTTTTAAAAATCCATAGAGAACACTTCTCTCTCCCTTCCACTGGCTTGAATCCCATTTAGATGGGGTCGCCGGTGCGGATTCGCATTCGCCATTCCCTCCTGTCTTGCGTGTCCTCTTCTGTCGCACCAATCTCTTTCAGATCGTCCCGGATGTTGTCACGCCAACGCCTTTTCGTTCTTCTTCGTTTCCTCTTTCCAACCACTAGACTGTCCATCCGTTTGCCAACATCACTGTCTTCCCTTAGGCACAAGTGACCCAACCAACGCAGTCTCGCTTCCCTTTTTGCCCAACTCTGTTACTCCCAACCTTGATCTAATCAAATCACCTCGTTTCTGATACAGTCCAATCTTGTCACTCCCAACGAGAATCGCAGCATCTTCATCTCTGCCACCTCCATCTTCCTTTCCTGGGTCTTCGTCATAGCCACCGCTTCCATCCCATAGAGCAATGCTGGTCGTACTATCGTTCTGTACATCTTTCCCTTGACTTTCTCCGGTACTTTCCTGTCGCATAGAACCCCGGTAATCTTCCTCCAGCTGTTCCAGCCGCTTTGAATACGCTTCTCGGTATTCCTCTCGCTTCCGCCATCTGCTTGCACGGTTGAGCCGAGGTACTTGAACGCTGTCGCTCTTGGAACGTCCTCACCCTGTAGTTTGATGGTCTCATTGCCTTCATCGGCCGTGCACAGATACTCAGTCTTCTTCCTGCTAACCTTCATTCCTCTCACTTCTAACGCCTCT
>RDPX01000079.1:199816-211620 GCA_003991215.1 Morbakka virulenta | reverse complement strand
CAGGCCATACGACCACCGCAGCCCAGAATACACACACAGGCCTGACTACACACACAGGCCAGACTACACACAAAGGCCAGACTACACACACAGGCCAGACTACACACACAGGCCAGACTACACACACAGGCCAGACTACACACACAGGCCAGACTACACACACAGGCCAGACTACACACACAGGCCAGACTACACACACTGGCCAGACTACACACAAATACACAAATCAAACACTAATAATGTAAATATTTAAATAAATGCTTGAAAAATTAATAGCTGTGCTTTAGATTAGTGCTCGCTGCGACATTAGCTTAACGTAATTTGTGTGTATGTGTGTATTTCCGTGTTTGCTTGGTCAAATGCTTGAGACACAGGATATAGACAGGATTTTGTACAAATAAAATATTTGACAAACCTAAAGCAGCTCCGACATAGTTGGAAACTGATGCATCCCATGTAGAAACACTGCCATACGCTGTAATGGCAGAAGCTTTAAGAGCAGTCAAATGGTTTGTGCTCCAGCCCACCACTTTCCCAAGTGCTTCCGCTGCAAACCTATGTTATTAAAACATACAAACAACATTAAGGTAACAACACTACTGAATTGAACTATAATTTTACACTGGTAGCTGTGCTAATAGCTTTTAGCACAGCTTTTAGAAGAATTGAATGGAGTTATTATTATTACCATTGTTATATGTAAAATAAAACATAAAAAAAGGAAAGAAAATATGATTTGAACACATTCCTTGGGAGAATCAACATTGTTTTACTTGTTGCAAAATCCTTACACTACGTTTTTTCTCCGTCAGTTAATACGTCATATAGGTGAAACATGTTAGCAACTGCGCGTCGAGAGAAAGATCCAGTGAAAACTAATAACATCGGCATGTTTCGCTTGCTAATTAAAGTTTATGAATGTATCTTCTATGTTGGCTTTGATGAAAGCAAGACTGCATAATTCCTGACCAATGTTAACGATGTCTGCAAAGTCAAACGAATTTACTTCAGTAGCTAAGCTGTAGCAAAATGCAATAAGGTAGAACATGATAATCATCTGCAAATTAGAGAGGGTGCGGTAGTGGTGTTGACAGTAGCAATAGGTATCATTTGTACTTTTTGGTTCCTTTTCACGGATCTTTCAACAACAAAAAAGTTTTGCAGTACTTATACTTTACTATAATTTAATTTTTTCAAAAAAGGCAACAGAAAATTTGAAACTGCTTCTCAAAACGGCCCTCTTAAGGGAAGAGAGGGGCAGTCGCACACATCGTATCCGACTGTATTGTTAATACTAAATATGAGAAACCAAAGTAATGTTTATGGTAGACGATGATATAATGGATGGTATTTGTAACAACTTCAAACCTACTGCTATTGATGGCAAGAGTGGAAAAAAAAGCTCTTACTTGTAAACGTCGGCTGTAAGTTCATCTAGCTTTGTATGATCAGCTCCTCGAATAAATTTTTCAGCAGCTACAAGCTCTTCTTTTGTGAAACCTTTTACATCGGTTCGTCCTAAGTCTTTTTTAATTTCTGCATAAATTTCACCGATCTACCAAGCAAAATAACAGCTACATATTAATATCCTACTAAAATATTGCATATTAGCGTTGAGGCACAGTTAAATTAATCAATAAATATTTATTTTTTAAAATTATGATAGTTAATATCAGTTACTTCTTTTACCTTGGCAGTTGTGTAGGCTTCAATCTTGCTGAGTTCTGATATAACTTCTAGATTGCTGAGTTTCAAAGACTGTATGTCGGACGAACTCATTCCAAGTATGAGATGTTTAATTCTTTTTAGATCGGCATCCGGTATTGATGAGATTGATCCATAAGCCTAAAATTATAATGTAATCATTAAATATTAGTTGGTAGAGACCTTATGGTAGATCCATGTACACTACTCTTTTGAGCTTGATTTGTCTGACAGCTTGATTTACTACTGCAGTTTGGATTACATTTTTAAACCTTGCATTAATCTATTCACTACAAGGTATTGGTTGTATGTATGAAAAACATAAGGTTGATGTAAGTATTTCTTTGCAGATTATGTATAGAAAAATTCGGGATATTGTCACTGTCACTGTCATTATGCTCAGTAGCAAATCAGAAGCAAATCGTTGCTCATTTTCATCTGTTTTTAGCAGCAATTAATTCTACTAGCTCATTCTAACTATCAATATTGGTTAATTCAAGCCTACTAAGTTCACTAAGGTTACTTTTCCTGTAGCTAATCTTGCAGCTGAGAGATTTTGTGCGAATGTCAGAGTATTCAATAACATATATGCAATAATATAATAACTTATACTAAAGATACTAAAGATAAAAGCAAAGCCTGTTGTCATGGCTAATTTGTTTCAAAGTTATAATTTGTAGCAAAATTAGGTACAATATTGTCGGGGCTGGACTAACCCATAGGATAATAAGCTTAAGCTAAAGGTCCTTTGGGTCATTTTGGTACGAAATAAAAGCAATATTAATAGAGAATTTTACTTGATTATAGCATGTCAAAATCTAATAATAATAATAATAGAAATACTAGTTAACGAATAGAAATCAATTGATTTTTTTAATGTCAGGGGGAATTTTATGATGATTATTTTTAAATTATTAAACGATTTGACCGAACACAAAAATTGTCTAATGGGAAAGGATGAGGGGGGGGGGGGGGAAGGTAATTATTAAGACGAAATACACAATAAACAAAAAGGTACTAATTAATAGTTGTACGGAGTGAGGTAATGCATATTGTAATTGCAATGTAAAGTAATTGCAATCACACTTTTTATCATTAAAAGATGTCAGTGAGACTACTTCCTCGTGAGACAACTTTTTATTTTGTATTAATCCTCTAATTAAAATACATATTTATTAGGACCGAAATCACACACAAACACATATTGAAATGGTAATGCAGAAATTAATTAGCATTTATTTAATATAAGAAATGTGAAAGTGGAAGTAGTGTATCAGGGACATCAAACTTACCCTCTTCAAAACCTTAACCCAGGCTTCCAGTTGTGTTGCAGTAAACCCAGATAAAGCACCTATTGTATCTAGGGCTGACTTGAAGGTATCATTTGAAATAGTATTGATATCATCCGCACTTAGTCCATAGAGCAATGTGCCCATTTCGATAATTGCAGTTGCAGTTTTGGTTGATAAATCTGCAAAAATAAAGGATATAAAAACTGCTGGATAAAGCAATCAGGGCACATTTTTCAGTATTTACTCAGTATGTATTTTATCGGAATATCTACCTTTTGTTTTATGTACCTTGAATGGACAGGAGGTGCGCAACAAAAAAGGTAAGAAAATATTTAAACCACTAATGTTATTGTGAATGGAAACAGGTGAGTGCAGAGGAAGAGATGTGATAGATGTGTGATAAATGTGTGATAAATGTGTGATAAATGTGTGATAAATGTGTGATAATTGTGTGATAATTGTGTGATAGATGATATATGATATAAAGAGAACCAGATATTGCTTTTTAGATGTTGTTAGATATAGATATGGATATTTTTAGTCTGGCGTAGACTGTAGATAGTAGAAAGGAGGACTGGAGTGGATAAAACAATCGCTTGTCTTAAACGCCCTGCTTGGCGTTTCCGTGAATTTTTTAGGTCAGAAAGTAGAAAGCATGAAGTTTATTTTATCTGGATTTGAACGTTTAATTCGTCAAGGTAAGTGTTAGAGAATTGCTGAAATGCTGAAATCGTCTGCGCATGTTGAACGAGAGAAAGGGCAACGCCGGGAACAGAAAAGGAAAAAAGGAAGGATGCATGAGCAGTCTTTAAATCGAGTGATAGTAAATAATAACGCCCTATTTTTTAACGGGTCATTAACAAAACTTTTGTTCTTGCTCATCACCCGAAAAACTATAATAACAGTATAGAAATGTTTTAAGTAAACATAATACGAAATTTTCAGTCTAGTAATGTATGCAATATTTTGGGACATACTAGTATGCTAGAATAGTGAAAATAATTACTAATAATTACTGAAAATAGAATAAAACAGAAAAACACCAAACAACCTTCATTGTTTCTACATATAAGGATGACCATTAATATGGGAAGAGACAGGGTGAAAGGGTGAAGCGAACTAGAGCACATAGCAGGTAACCAGAAGGTTAAAATTAAACACATTCTTTCGTAAACTAATAAAATTGAATGTTTTACTTAGGTCTTGTTCTCGTATAATGATTGAATGTTTTACTTAATTCATTTTATTTATTGCATGGGAATAAAATTCTAGTTAATATGATTTGTCTCACCTGTAGTGACCGCTCTTCGTTTCCTTTTGCTGGCATCTCTTTTGGCAATAATAGCTTTGGCCTGGTCAGATGTCATTCCAAGCGCAGCAAGTTGGTCAATATTTTGTTGTACCGCTTCCTGGAATAAAAATATTATACGTGTTGACAAAGGCTGATAATATTTCATTAGTATAGAATTTTAATAACTGATTCTATAAATTCTAATAATTTCGATGTAATAATTAAAGAAAAAACTTACAGTAACTGAAATTTGTTCTCTTCTCTGCTATAAAATAAAAGCACACCGGTCCATAGATATATAGGTTTGTCTACTTAGTCTTGATTAGTAATCTTAATAAAAGAATAAAACTACACTAGCTAACATATAGCCTTTTCGTCTATTGACATATAGCAATTCAATTCCAATTTCAATGTATTCTTATTAATTGTTGTGCTGCTCTTGTAAAAATCTGACAAAAGATTGCTAAAAATAATTACTTATTACATCTTAATAATATCATATTTTATCAATTTACCTTCGTTAGATTGCCTATATCTGCCACTGTGAGCACGGGAAGAATTAGTTTAACGTATTTACTAAACTGATCTGCGGAAATTTCGGATAGAGCTTTAGCCGTGTCCCCATTTTTCCTGGAAAAAGAATTACAATAATGCAATGTAGAGGAATTAAAGGTGCTGATGTGTTGTGATGGTAAAAATATGCAGATGTGTAGGTATAGAATCCTACTTAATATAGAACCCTACGCACAATTAATTTTAATTCGGGCTGCTGGCAGGGAATCCTTTTATCACAAAATTATGAGAAACACTGAAGCGGTATACGGTGGATGAGTGGACCGAAAGAGTTCATCTGGCAAATTGCACAGCACTAGTTTCCTCTAGTCTGCACCAAAAAATCCAAACTACTCATATTAACAATTGAGGAAAACACGTTGCCTTTTTTAAAGTTCTCATACAGGTTGAAAAAAGTTCTATCAAAGGCTTGCCTTTCATAGAAGGTATTAATATTCCCTCTCTTTTTGGTTTATAAAACAATACAATTATGTTTTATCAAAGCAGCATTTTGTCCATTGTGACTGTTGTTGTCTATTAATTCTGTTGATAATTTTACACCGATCATTTTACTTCGGCGACCTAAAACAATTTAAAAAAATGTGCTTACGCGTGTTTTTCCTTAATTCTCTTCAGAAATTCCCTTCTTGCCATGTTTGGAAATTTATATTCTCCAAGTTCTTCAATCTTTGCCATTATTACATCTGTTGGGATATCCCTCAATGTCTTGTATTCGACGTACACAACCAAGCAGCCAATGGTATCTATTGTATCAGCTGTTATTGCGGTACCAGAGATTATTTTCTGTGGCAAATGAGAGAATAAACCTGTGTTAATATAAATGTTTTTTTGTTTTTTTACCTGGGCATTGTGATAATTGCAGTATGTTCTTTTTGCTGTGTAAGTAGCAAATATGCAAATACGTAGAAGATTATGTGGGTAGTATGCAGATAGTAGGCATTTTATACTTTTGTTGTCAGTATATTAAACAACGTACAACAGGTTAAAAAATTATACGCCAAATTAATGTGTATGTGGCTACTTTTGTTGCAAAGGGTGGAGTTGTAGCAAAATTGACTAACCCTTAGGATAAGTTTTAGAAATGTTTTATTGATCACTATTACATAAATACAAAAGCAGAAAAGGCAGAGAGGATGTCTTTCAAACTTACCAGCATAGCTAGTGCAATCTTGGCTATATTTCTCTGAAACCACTCTGGGTTTCCCTTATCACATGTTTCCTTAAATGAGCCAATAGCCACAAGTCTTGTGTCTGCATCATCGGAAGTATTTACAAGGATTGAAGCACTTAGGTCCCTTGCAAAAGATCCCATCATTCTAAAATCATATGCTGAAAGGGACGTGCTTCCCTCATTCTTTTTCATCTTCTTGTACTTCTTACTTACTTCATCTCGCTGAATATGAAATAAGAAAATTAAAAAATACTAAAATATCAAGCAATTTAGAGATTTAAAACTTCAAAAATCTCTTTGTACTAAAAAACAGTCTACCTTTTTTTTCTGTGATATTTCTACAGAAAATCCATGGAAACAAGACACGCCTTCTGGGTCACGCTGAACTAAGTCAAACCATGTGACTGGTGTTCTTCATGAGCCGGGTCTGGAAATTCTTATGTGCTTTTTATATTAATATATCATAGTTGCTATAGTATATGTGAAGGGTTTACCGTACATGTATTAGTAAAATGTTTTAAATGTATGCCATGCTATTAAAAACCATATTTGTCGCTTTATGTTTATTGTGGTCAAGCGAACAAAAATGGCAGCACAATGTCTTGTCTTCTCGACACAAAGTGTGTCTGATGAGAAAAAAAAAATGATATGCGCTTTATTACTTACTTCCATAATTCCAAGAAAAAAAATATTAGAATGGCACAAGGCAAGGAAAAAATTGAATAACTAAATGTCTGGTTGGGTTTAATCAACTTTTTGATGGTGTTTCCATTGTTTGAATATGCAAAAATAGATACGGACATTTACATAATTCTAATAGTTTTTTTTATGCAGGTAAACGGGTGTGAAATAGCAATATTATACATATGTAGGCCTTCTCGCTAGCAAAATGGCATGTGTGCTGTAAACCGCAGGCGTATTTTTGCGCGTGCAATTCGCACAGCTAAATAACATACTGTGTTGACAAAAGACATTTTGTGAAACATAAAAATTAAGACAACCCTAAAACTCAATCTGTAGCGTTGTATCCATGGAAACAATTGCGCAAATGTTGTTAATAACTTTTATCAATTTCCCACACTTTGACGTTGGCGTTTATTTCCCAATTTACAATATGGAGTGTAAAACGTTTATGCACATGTAAGCACTCCCAATAATGGTTGCGTATGTAATAAATTGTGCTTGCGTATGTCTGCGTATGTCTGCGCGTGTCTGCGCGTGTCTGCGTGTGCAATAGCGTACGTCAAACGAAAATTACATACACAACAAAGTAAATTACCATTGCTGGACATTTTGCTCCACTGTTCTTGATTGCACTGACAAAAAATTGGAAAGATTCTTCTGACAGTTCCGCAATAGCAGATGGTTTAAAGCCACAGACAAAGGACCGAGTTCGAGCCAACCTGAAATACATTGTTACAAAGATTATCACTTTTTTTAATCAGGTTTTTATTTTATCAAGGGTGGCATGACAAATAATATCAAAGTGTTTTGAAATATATATATATATATATGTGTGTGTGTGTGTGTGTGTGTGTGTGTTACTGCTTAATGAATGAGTTCTTCTTGAAGTTGATTATTCTTCGTGGAAAATACCTAATTTTTGAAACATGATGAATCCGGGAAAAAAACACCCTTTGTATTTCTCTTGGGTAATCAGCTTCTGTGGGACAAAATGTTGGATGCATCTGGGAATAGTACACCAATAAACAGGCCATTGGATTAAATTTTCAGCTGATTTTTTCCCATTAATCCCTTGCTTGCCTTTTCCTGACCGAAGGTCCTACAATTTACCAGAGAATAAAGTAACCCAAAACACAAGGTGAAATACGTCTGTTTTCTGTACAGGGCTTTTAAAAAAATGCGGTTGCTAAGGTAAACAAAATCCAATTGGATTTTTTTAAAGTGGTACACTCAATTAGATCCTTTTTTTATTAGTTTTATTAGCCGACGTTGAGATTAGCAGTTTTAAATAAAGAGAGAATGAAAGATCCATTAAATACTTTTAATGCAACAAGGGGAAATATCCCAGCAAGAAAATCTTGGTTTGCTGAGTGCAATAAAATATCTAATCGACGATTCTATATGAAAAACGTTGAAAGCTGAACTTTAACAAGCATATAACTGAGGTATAGCCAGAAGCTCATCCTTTTTCTCATAACCCATCTATAACTATATAGACATAAACACCCAGTAATGGCACGCGTGCTGTAAACTACAGTGGAACTGCGACTCATTCTAGCTAATAGCATACATAATACACATATATGTAGTAACAACTTAATATGCTAACTGAATAATGGAATATTTTTATGTACTTCCAGATCAGAAGAAATTAATATAGTAATATAAATTAGCCAGTACCCTTTAATAGCTTTTCGCCAGTAATTTGTGTTGTTGTTTATTTTTCCATATTTGGCTATCAGCTTTGCTATCACATTTAAAGCTATTGCAGTGGACATTGGTTCGTCTTTGTCGTCATCATCATCAGTAGTAGATGAAGGGGCAGAGTCCAGTTCTGCCTCCGAAAATCCGAGTTTATCAGTAGATATATCAGCCACTGTTGTTAGGGATAACGTTGATATTAGTTTCTTTGGAAGTTTTGAAAGTCTGAAACTCTGATCGTTCTTGGACGTTTCGACAATCTAAAAGTCAAAGGAAAAGGATTTGCAGGATTTGCATTAATATTTTAATTAGCTATTTTTGTTCTACCGAGTTGATGATAACTCACAAATCAAGTTTACTATACAAATGAGAAGAAGTAATAGAAAAGAACTTACTCGTTCCGCTGCTACTTTGACAGAGACTTTGTCTTTAATTCCACCGTTTTTAATTTGTTTCTTGATGTCTTGAGCAACATCTTTTAGCATTGTTGCATTAAGAGAAAGCAAATCAGATGCACTTGCTCCATATGCAGAAATCAATTTTCTGATTTCTCCAACGCCAAGTTTGCTTAGCTGAACAGAAAAATCGAAGAAACATGAGTTAATAAAACAATTGGTTGTAGCGCAGGTTATTGGCAGTACTATTTATGCCTTTATTTGTTATTTAGTGTTTTTATTTAAACTATGTATTATTTCTGTATGAAAAAAAAGAAAGATCAAGTTGGATGCAAGAAAAAGAATATTAAAATCATTTGTATGGTCAGTTCTTTTAAACGGTTGTGAAACATATGCATCTACAGTAAGCAGGAATATGGAGGAGAAATTAAAATCTTTAGAATTATGGTTTTTCAGGCGTATGCTAAGAGTATCATGGATTAGATAGACAAAGCATTGAATTTGTTTCAGACAGGGTTGGAGCACATTGAATTTTAATCAACGTGATTACAAAGTGGCAAATGTCTTTTTTCGGTCATATATGTAGAAATAAAAAGCCTGAAGAAAGATTGAGGGAACGAGAGCTCGTGGCAGACAGCGACAAGGCTATATGGCTTACATGAGAAGAATGGGTCAATCTTGGTCAGAAAGTGAAATCATATAGAAATCATACAGAGGACAGAGAAAGTTGGGGGCCATGATTTTCAACGTCGATAGACTGAACACGTTTCTGAAATTCTAAAAATTAATTAAGATTAAGGTTAAGATTCATTAAGATTAAGAAATTCTAAACATTAAAACATTGATTTCTATTGTACAGATTTTGGGCCATTTAGATAAGAGAGCAAAAAATGGGTAAGTAACTTCTACTAAGTGTTAAATTTTCTGCACGACGAGATTTAGAAATCCAAAACAAATTAATTACAGCAATGAAATGTATTTAATAAATTAAAAATAAGAGCTTCATGTGATATAAATAAAAATAGAAATGCCTTTTATCACATTTTCTATACCAAATGGCCTTTCCTGCTTCTGACTAAATTATTTAAAAAAAATACTTCAGAAAAAGATTGAAAAATGATCATCCTAACTTTAAGAAATATATGCGTACCTCTCCGTATGTAGATCTCATTTTTCTTGCTAAATTGCTTTTCTGGTGAAGAGAGAGAGAGAGAGAGAAAAAAATTAGATTAGGTGATTTCTGAGCCTTAGGGTTCTTAAGGCTTATCAAAATCAGTATTTTACTAATAAAAAACAACTATTAACCGTTGGTCAATGACGAGTTTAATTTTTAAACAGGAAGGCACTGTTGATAGCAAATGTAACCCGAAAATATCGTTTAATTTCAATAAATGAAATTAGAATTCAGGATATATAATAAACATATAATAGTCTGCATTCCAATAAGGCTTTTTTATACATGCAAAAAGGCAAAGGACAGTTTTTCAATGAATTTTCACAAAGAATTTCCAACAGCCTCCACTGATTCCACCAGTAGGTTGTGTCACGTTATGTCGTTAAGCTCACCTAAAATCGCATGTAAAATCTGATTTTTAGGAAAGATAATGATTCACACAGCACCTTAACTATTAATACCTCCTCATTCGATAATAATTCATTCTAATTACAAATTTGCAATCCCTTATGTACTATTATGCATTGACAGAGTAACTAATAGGAATTTCATATAAATTTATTTATAATGACCTAGTGACATACCAATCTTGTAGGAAGTACAGTGGTATTGAAACATTCCACCAGGTCCATAGTAAAGTTAATTGCTTGGAATTCCTGAGATTTAACACTTCCCCAACAATTTCCAAATGATCGTATTTCATCACAGGTGAGGTTGGTTAAATTATTGAAACTGCTTTGATATCTAGCTAGCTTTGATACTACTTTGACCTAGTGAAAATAAAAACAAAAGTCACTGTGTAGAAATTATTTAATGCAATATAAAAAACATACGGGAAAACAAATTATTACAATTAAAGTAGAGTCACATCAGGCTCATACAAGTACTCTTTAAACTCCTTTAATATAACAATTGTTCCTTTGTCTTTATTTTTCATATGAACTTTGTTTTATCTTTGTTTTTTGAATTTGTTTTTATGGTCAAGAACCACAAGTGTGAATTTAAAGATTTCACAGTTTGAAGAAAGAAAGTATATTAATAGAAATAAAGAAAGAAAGTAAATTAATAGAAAAAAGTATCATCATCAACTTTATCAGCACTATTAATAGATTAACTAAGGTTCGATTTTAGTAATTACTCAAACTATGACAAAGATATACCCAAGTTGTCGCCACCAGTTAGGGCAAGGGCTGTTCTGTACTTTGCATTACCCTGTCGTTTTACAGGAAATATTCTAAACTCAGGACATTTCCCAGTAGCTGAAAACTATGACTATAGAAACTATATAAAATTTATAATTATGAAATACATGAAACATACAAATTATGAACGCTTAAGATAAAACAGTCTTACCTTGGCAGGTGACCATTTTGCACTGCAAATTTGTTTAACCTCAGTTTCTGTTTGGATTATGTTGTTGGGAAGTGATTTCAGTTGTTTCATGGAAATATAGCAAAGGAAATTACCAAATCTATTTCAAAATAAGAGGAATGTTATTAACACTTTAATAATTGGAGAGAGAGAGACAAAGAGACACAGAGGGAGGTGTGAGAGAGAGAGAGACAGACAGACACAAAGGGAGGGAGGGAGAGACACACACAGAGAAAGAAACACACACACAGAGACACAGAGAGAGAGACACACACAGAGACACACACACACACAGAGACACACACAGAGAGAGAGACACACACAGACACAAAGACAAAGAGAGACACACACATAGATATACTCACCATATACAATTGTAAATGAGCGACAGTAGTAGACATAACTCACACATTTTATATTTTTATTTACACGATTATACCTATATAAA
>RDPX01000079.1:139536-188804 GCA_003991215.1 Morbakka virulenta | reverse complement strand
AACAAACGAATTAACAAAGTAAGTTCTTAATAAGAACATAATTAGAAGTTAAGTCTTTTTCATGATCCTGTTCACTAAAAGTCACAAGTTGTGATGTTACTGTATAGATATTGTTTGACACGGTATCTTCCTTTAATGACAATCAAAAAATTAACTACTTTTATAAAAACTGTCTATCGTTTTACAGTGGGTATGATCCACAATGGTCTATTTTTATTTTATATTCCATGATCTGTTTGTACTAAACTCCTATTGTGGAAAAACATATGGAATAGCTTGGGGATTTAATATTCAGACCTAATTCTACTTATGATGATGTGGGAAAATGTGACATAAACGCTTTTTAATGAAAAACACAAACAATGTGGAGTACCTTCAGTTCTGTCTCCAGCTTTTGCTAGAAATAAACAAAGAAAAGTTGGAAACTTAGTATCAAGACTCTCCAAACAGCAGACAGCAACATAATTTTTTTAATCATATAACTTAAAATACAAACAAACTTACTAAGGTAAGAAGATTTTTCTAAGGGAAAACAAGAACAATTGCGAAGTGTTTACGGGTTCAAACAGGATGACAGGTTAACTATTGTTTGGCAAGAAAAGAGGGAAAAGAAGAACAGGTACAAATAAGTGATGTATCAGGAACAACTATGTTATGGTCCTCACAACGTGCTCCCAGATAACCATTGGTATTCCCCAACACCTTTTGACAAAAAATTTGTCCCCTCGAATTTGGGTAGGGTACGAATTTTCCTTTTTCACACCTCACACAGTTTTTCTTCTCTTGGTTCTGTGAGAGCAAGTGAGATTGATTTGGTGAATACCTCCGCCAAAGAGGGTGTCTTGGTCTTCGTTTTTCCGTTTGTTTCTTTTGTTTGTTTGTTTGTTAGTTTTTGTTTGTTTGTTTGTGCGCTAAACAATAGGTAAGTTACAAAGGGATTTCAATGAAATTTTCTGGATAGTACCATAAGAAAAACCTGATTAAATTTTTATGTTGATCGGCAAAAGTTTTCTGTGAATGCTCTGAATGCATTTTTTAAAGCCCACTAATGCGACTGATCAACTGGTCGTTGGGGAAATGAAAAGAACACAATGATTGGCATCAAAGGGTTCTATGGTTTAGTTGGGTGAAACCCTTTTCTAGTAAACCGGAGATCCTATGTTTAAATCCAAGGAAGGGCTTGCTTTTTTTCTTAACATGTTTCGAAATACTGTCACAAAAATCACTAGATTTAAAAAAAAATGGATACCCTTTCAAATTGGAAAAAAAATTAAAAGAATAGGCCTACAGTACAAATATTTGAAAATCACCAAGTCAACCACAATGTCAATAATTATCATATTAACACCCTTGTATTAAAATATCCTGTACGTATTACGGACTTATATTTTGTTACCATTACACAAACACACATACATACACACACCTATGAATTATATATGTATATATATAAATTCATAGGTGTGTGTATGAATGTGAATATATATGTGTGTATGTGTGTTTTATATGTATATATATATACAAATATATATATGGGAGAATCATGAGTATTATACAAAGCACGCGATTCTATTCAAATGAGAGCACCACTAATATTTTCCAAGTGTTGTCTCCAAATTTTTGAAATCGGCCCCCCTCCCGCCCCCAAATAAAAATTATTTTTTGTTGCCTGGAGGTAATCAGATAAAATTTGTAGGGATTTTTTTTAATTAAGTGCCTAGTTTTACAGGGTTTTTTAAAATTAAATATGTTCAGTACTATTGGTTTGAAATTACAAAATCAACTGGTCCTTTTCATCGGATGTATACCTCACGAATGTATATCCATCACGAATTACAAATTTTAAAAACCGTTTCGTACCTTTATTCGTACTGCTGACCTTCCCTTGATCAGGTTTACCTAATCAATGACAAAAGATTGACTAAAGAATTACCAGCATAACATACATAACATAGATAACATAACATGACATAACAAACATGACATAACAGAACATGACATAACAGAACATGACATAACAGAACATGACATTACAGAACATGACAGAACATTACATGACATGACAGAACATTACATGACATGACAGAACATTACATGACATGACAGAACATACAAATGGAAAAATTATTATTAGTCAAAGAGAAGAAATAGTTGAGCAAAGATAAACAAAGGAAAAGTGAAAGATTATTTAGGATTACCCATGTACAGTTGGATACTTGGCATGTAAGGAATTACTTAGATATTCGGTAACAAAGACCCAAGAGTTTCATTTTTTAATACCTCAAGCAAACATTAATGGTGAATTTCTTCATTATTTGACAACCTATACATAATATTTATAGTATATAGGTATATATTTACTATCAAAATATACTGATCATTAATATTTCATCATATACAATTTATTTAGTCATAAATGGACTCACATATACCCATGTATATACTTGTGTGCGTGTGTATAGAAATATGTATACAAACATATATCTATACATACACATATCGATACATACACATATCGATACATACACATATCGATACATACACATATCGATACANTACTATCAAAATATACTGATCATTAATATTTCATCATATACAATTTATTTAGTCATAAATGGACTCACATATACCCATGTATATACTTGTGTGCGTGTGTATAGAAATATGTATACAAACATATATCTATACATACACATATCGATACATACACATATCGATACATACACATATCGATACATACACATATCGATACATACACATATCGATACATACACATATCGATACATACACATATCGATACATACACATACACATATACACACATACACATATACACACATATACACATATACATACACATGTATACACATGTATACACACATATACATACACATATACACACATATACACAAGCAAAAAATGCTACCAAAACAAAACTTCCTAGTTGTCATATACTGTGGGATTTTTGTGACAGTTCTGACCTTTGACCCCACTATTTAGGAATTAAAATGGAAAGTATATATACGTGCAGTTGCACATAACTGCAATCGATGAAATATTGTTTTCAGCCACGATTCTCCCATGTAATATTCACTTTTGAATATTACAAAGATTATGGCGGTGGAAGAGTATTTTGCATATGTGTTTTAATTATTCTTTTGGTTCTCTTTTCTGATTTTGCATAGAAAGCCATCTTACCACCATAAAAACAACAGCCCGAGTGCTCAGCCATCAGAAAAGTGAAAAACAACCGTCAGCATAAAAAATCAGATTATGCTTTCTGGTGATTAAGGTAAGAAAAATGGTCATGAATATTAAGAGAAAAATTTTTGCTGACCAATGGTTGTGAATATAATTAACTAATTATATACGTGTTGACGAAATAGTAAAAATTATCACCTAACCTAAGTATCAGTTAAGAGAAGCTCAGATAGAGTCAAGGGAAAAGTCACTGGGATTATGATGGACACAATCAGTGTTTGTGCATCATAGAATTGAACCATTCATAGAATTCGATGAATAGAAGGAGAGGTTTTGGAAAGAACAGGATGAATCTGAGTATGATTCTCAGAAAGGAACCACATTGGAGCAGACCTAAACGAATATGTCGGAGAGGGAAATGAAAGGGATGAAAGGGCTAGGGGAACATTGCTAAGGAGTAAGAAAACGAATATGAAGAGAGAATAGTATATATTGTGGAAAGTTTCAACTTACCTACTGCAAACACTTTTTTAAGACTATTACTAAGTTTAACACAGAAGTAAATAGATCGATTATCTACTTTGCAGAAGGGAACTGCTGAAGAAAAGGACTGTAAAAGTTGGACATGTGTTATAGTTCAGCACCAACCGGTTGTATACAAACTAAAACTCCAGACGCCGATGCATCCAACCAAAAAGGCACAGCCTAAAATTATCTGGCGGAGGCTTAAAGAGAAAGATTCAAGTTAAGGAGGTCCTATTCAGGGGCGGATCTGTTGCTCACGGACGGGAGGTTAACATTTTTTAAGAGCCTACTTTCACGAAGAAACGCAACAGTATAAAGAAAAAGACGAAGAGTGGAATAGCACATCCACACAATAAAAAAATAAATCAATAGAAAAAACTTAATTTTACAACTTTTAGCTTTTAATGGTCTTAAATTTTAGAACCACATCCATGAAAAGCAGTGAAGTGCTTGGAAAACTGAGATGTCCAAGAAAGCATGAAAAAGAAAAAGCAAACTTTCAGGACGTTGGATAAGGATGGAAAAGGAATGAATATTATGCTTAGGCTAGCAAAGAAACGGAACAAAGTCTTTAAGGACACCGAACACTAAAATGATAAGGAACAATGTATAGGAATTAGAAGTAGATTACACTTTCAATAAGATAAGCATTGAAAGTGGAATATAAAGAAGACCCATATATATTATTTTAAAGACCAAATGAACGCTGAGAGCCCAAGAGAAGGTCGGAACAGCAGTAGACCAGCTTAGGACCATCGCAGTCACACCTATTTGTAGAGAAGGGCACTCAGCAAAATAATGAAATGAAAAGCTTCTGGGCCGTATGAAATACCAGTGGAAGCCTGGCAACACCTGGGAGATTGTAGGGTTGATCTTTTTATCCTCGAAACGACACATGCTTGAAGCACACTATTTCCAAAGTACAAAAGCAAAGAAGAGCTTTAAACCAGCTTAACTACAGAAGCATCAAGTTGTAGAGCTCCACAATGGTCTGGAAAAGACTGCAGGTAAAGGAAATGCGTATGCTAAGTTAACCACTGGCAGTTACAAGGAAGGAAAAGATAAGAAACGAGATCGTTTGGGGAAGCATTGGTATCGGCAGTATCAGGTAAAAGCTAAGAGAGACAAGGTTGAGATGGTACGGACATACTTAATGGAGGAAAGAATGGCATGTTGGGAAACGAGTGCTGAACGTGTGTTGTCATGGAGGAGACAACAGGGAAGACACAAGAAAGAAGAAAGGCATGGCAGAAAGAGGACTAAAACAGAAGGACGCTTACAACCGAAAAAATGGAAAAGTCAAGAGGAGCGAAATGGAGAATAAGTGTCTAGTGAATTAAGTATATAAGCAATGCATAATCAACCAGAATTTTACAAGTAGCTTACAACTTACAAGATTACGTTTGGCTCTTAAATTGGAAACTAAATAGTAGCTCCCTATTTTTGGTTGAAACCAATATCATCTTCGAAGGTGGTTTTGTTTACATCAGATGTCAGTAGATTTTGATTGTGCTACAGTTTTCGCTTACTCTTAAATAGATGTTGGTATATGGTGGTCTTTTGTTGCTTGATTGCAGCAAATTTAAGAAATTGTAAACTGTGTTTACGATTTCTTAAATTCGCCAAAATCAAGTACGAACAGATCAACAAATACCAATTCCTATTTAAGGGAATATGGAAGGCAGAGCTTATTTTGCTAGGTACTAGTGTTTAATTTGGTAATTTGTAAGGAATTCGGAGTCCAAAAATGTGCTATAGCTAAATCACAATAAACAAGGGGTAAATCGTTTTCTTTTTGCTATTTTCATTACAGGATTTGGCTGTAAAGTCTGGGCACATGATGTTTTTTTTCAACAAATAAATACACAAGCAGCTGCACGTTCTTTGCGTCAGTGATGAGTCTATGATATATATATAGATGATAAACGAACCAGATCTCCATAGCAACCAGTCTGACTCAGTCAAGTTGGCATGCCCACCTTTTCCCAACCAAACTAATTGTAAGTTAAGAATTAGCCTTGACAATGAGATAATTTCAATTATGTTTTCTAATAATTTTATTGCAGCATTTTGGCAAAGATAAAATCACGAGTAGCAGTTGTTCTCTAAACCCCTGGAAACTTAGTTTGACAATTTCCTTTTAATAAAAATTCCAGGTTGCTGGCGAGAACACACCTCAGTGGCTATAATTTCGGTTCCACCCATTCAAAATGCACACAATACAAACACTTTGAAAGGTCGTTAGAAACACGGAAATTATCGTCGCATTAAAACTTTTCGAGGTCAAGATGGAGAAAGGATTATTTAGCTTGCAATTAATTTAACACGAAATAAATCGTGTCAAATTCAAGTGTTTCTTGAATAATTTTCATTAGCGAATTTCGAAAAGCACAAGCTTCGACGAATTGACATCACATACCAACCAGTGTAGGTATAAAAGACTCTTCGAGAACATGTAACAACGTATGAAATCGGTTATTTCAATACACTAAACGTGTATATAGATAGGCTAATGGCATAGTTTGTCCAAATGCTGTACAGATTGACTTGACAAAGTTCATCCTGGTTTTATTCCATCCGTTGGAAGTAAGGTCGAAAGAGTCTGGATAAGGTGACTTCTACCGATTTATTGGTATTAAGAGAATCTATTCTACACGCCACAAATCAGAACGGTAAACTACGCTAAAATTGAAAAAGCATTTTTACAGCGAAACTACATAAAAATTAAAGTAGAAACACATGTAAAAGTAATTTCATTTTATTTACTTCAGTTGACAACAGAGGCAGTGTATATCGTCTATGTTTATAATCAATTACATAGGTCAACCAAATTCTAAACGAATTTCCCATTTTTGTCTCGTACAACTATGGAAGTATTTTACCCTAACACTGCTACCAGATGGCAAAACAATCGAAAGTGTCGATTATTTGTAAATAAAATAAAATGCAACTTGAGTTAAAGTTACTTCCACAACAGTACAATCTCAAAAATCTGTCAAGTTGTTTGTGTAAAGGGTAATATTCTGGTATTTAAACCTAATCAGAACTTTCAATTTACTTACCCTGTAGAAATTTCAGAACGAAACAAGCGATTGAAATATCTAAAAAACAATTAAGTATTTCAAAGTTTTACCTTTGCCATTGCTTGGCTGTGAAATTACCAGCAGGAACAAACCAAAAAGTAGTAATTTCTTCATGTCGCAAGAGGGGAAAAAAGTATGAACCTTCTCTTGTCTGCAGCTGGCCTTGTTGTGAAGATCAGCAAAAGAAATGTTAATTAATATGTCATCGTTACCATGGAAGCCATTCTTTTATATTGCAGTTATGGCTTTATTTTCAATAGGACAATGACCAGAATCTGAATTGTCACACAGCAGGTTGGTATTGGGGCGTTTCACTCTGGTTGAAAACAAGTCAGTAAGAATATTAGCAGTAAGAAAATTCGTTAATTTGCTTATGTCAAAGCAAGTCAGAACAAGGTTCCTAAATGAATGCTTTCTTTCTGAATTAACCTGGGAAATGACCAAAGAAATTATGAATTTTAACACTCTGCCAGCTGGCGGTGATTATTTGAACTTATTTCATTGGTCTTTTTACACATATCAAAAAACAGACATTTTCGTGAGATATTGTTATTTAGACACTGCAAGCCCCAAACTTCCATTATCTAGACGAGTAAAGTAAAATACCCTTTACCTTTCCTCAAAAGGGAGGTATTAGAAGTTAATAAGGAGAACATAAGTTGTAGTATATCAGGCCAGTTAGTTATAGAATAAGTATAATCTATGAATATTCTAACACATAATTCAGAGCTTGCAATTATACTGTTTATCGCTTTAGATGGTTAAAAGATTAATATTCCTAGCAATAAATTTGTGAAGAATGTCGATTTCCTGAAAATACCTCTCAATTTAAAGGTCCTTGTTAACCCTAAGGGCTCTGCAACACAATTCTTTAGTCTTATCTAACCTTTGTTCGTTGACTTCAGGTCAATGAGCAGTTCAATAACGTGGATCCTTTCGTTCTTTAAAAAGTTAAACTCACCCGAAGATATCCCTTCTGGATTACCCTTCTACGTTTGACACTATCTGCTTTGCTCATACAATATTTCAATAATGGACTTCAATTGACGTAGCAAGTCTTGTGTTGACGGTAGTGTACATTTTTTTAACATTGCAGGTAGTAAGAATAGAGAACCATGTTAAAGGAAAGGTAAGAATTATGATACGTAAAAGATAATTAGTCTTGATATATGCAACACTATTTCCACCCAAGGTCTATAAAACCGCGATGTGGGTTTGGGGAGACAATGTTGGTGTTTTTCCAAGAGGTCACTCTCCTACTACCTGAAACAAAAAATCAAAGTGGTAGCTAGTTATAGTTGTTGACAAAATGACTTTTGATATCAGTTGTTGCGATAAGTTAACTTTTAAACGTTGCCGAAGTGTTTTCTGTTTTGAGAGCTTTCATGTTATTCCAACTAAAAATCGGTACATTGATCAGCATGCCAAGGGAAAGTTTTGTTTAAGCGTCTGACATGACGATGAGCGCATTCGTCACTGCTTACCAACCCAGCAAAACCTTTTTATTTCTTTGTTTACTATTCTATTTCAAATAAATCTGTTGACATTGTCATAATGCTGTAACTGGTCGCATCGTTCTGGGAACCGCTCTAAACAACGAGCTTAATGTAATTTGGTGACTAGGTGCATTGAACGTGTGTTGATAAAGTATTCGTAAACCACTCAACCGTTCCTTTTGTCAAACCCTCTAAAACAATGGAGTAAATTCTTTTATGCCTTTTGTTTTATTTTGGAATATTAGAAGTCATAAGTATTTATGGAAATCGAGTCACAAGAAGATAATGTTAATGTTCATCGCAAATGGTTCTTGAATAGCCACCATTATTCAAGTCATCCACACAACTCTTCATTTTGACGACTTTAACACAGTTTACTCTGAAAAAAGGTTTATCTGTTAAGTTTTAATGTATTTTTAGCTCTTTTTAACTTTTGAAATAAGCGTAGCCCTCCAATACGTTTCGTCCTCCCGCAAGCGCCACACCCAAAACCCAGGTAATCAAATAACCTTTGGGGCGCTTATAAGACAAAATAAGGTAGATGTAAACTGGGAAAATTAATACAACTATTGTTTACTTTCCCCACCTAGGTCGATTGTGCACTAGGCATGGTTCTTCCCAGAGTTACCTATTTTTGGACACAGTTTAATTTATTCTCCAACTAACGAAGTATCGTAACTGAAACACTCTCTTTAAACAAGGTTGAAGCCAGGAAGAAAGAATAAGCTGTCAAAACTAACAAGGTGATTTAAAATTTGAGACCAAGCAGTTTTAGAGTAATTGACAGAGCAATGTCTGCCTTCCACTTAAAGAGAATGAAAGGTAAATCATATTCAGCTTTCCTCCCCTCTGTTGTGAAGACAAAAAAAAGCCCTGTATTTTAAAAAGAACTTTTATACAATCTTCTATTCCCAGTCACAAATAATTTTGGGTATCTTCAAACCAATTTTTTTCCTGATCCAAGCACCGAAACTGTCAAGCTTTGTGACCCATTCAAGTGCTATCAAAAATAACACTTTTCGTTAAAATAAACAAAACCTTATTTGCAATATTTGATAGCTTACGCTTTCCAACTAAAATACTAATTTATTATTTTACAGTCAACCATTTTAACAGCGCATTACCTTATTTAAATATCGATGACTAAGACGTTTATTTTTAAGACTTACTCACAGGGCATTCTAAATTAAACTAAGACGTTTANCTGTTGTGAAGACAAAAAAAAGCCCTGTATTTTAAAAAGAACTTTTATACAATCTTCTATTCCCAGTCACAAATAATTTTTGGGTATCTTCAAACCAAATTTTTTCCTGATCCAAGCACCGAAACTGTCAAGCTTTGTGACCCATTCAAGTGCTATCAAAAATAACACTTTTCGTTAAAATAAACAAAACCTTATTTGCAATATTTGATAGCTTACGCTTTCCAACTAAAATACTAATTTATTATTTTACAGTCAACCATTTTAACAGCGCATTACCTTATTTAAATATCGATGACTAAGACGTTTATTTTTAAGACTTACTCACAGGGCATTCTAACTTAATTTTCACAGCTTCTATTCAGTGGCAGAACCTGCGGCTTAAAAACAAAAATAAACTCAATTTAGCATGTATTTTCATCAGTTATTTCAATACCCTTCATCCAGAGTAAAAACATTTTTGCTTTCGTCAGCTTTGAGTTTTTAGTACCGAAGTGGCTATTCAGAGTTGACGAATAACGGGAAGTACGCACTTAAAGCCATAGTTCAGAATACTCATGATGACTCTCATTCTAATTGGATGACGTTTCTCCATTCTTATCTTCCTTTGCTTTGAAGATGGCCCCCTGCAGTGCAATAAAACACGTATTGGATTGTGAACAGCTTTCAATCCGCATTAAGGGATATCAACTCACTTAAACAGATAGTCTCAAGTTTGTGAGAATTGAGCTGTGATAGAAAGTAGAGTTCAGATGGCGCCCAGCATTTCCTATCTGGAGTCTCCTTTCTCGTTTGCTGGGTTTAAGAAAGTGCTCTCTGTTTACCAGGAAGAAAACAACGTTCTGTTTGTGACTCCGAATAAACTCCTGTGTCTATTCGAAGCCGACTCCTAATAAAGCTGGCCGTTCAGTACTACTATCTGCTGCGTCATTGGGCTAGATACGGGCAATATAACCACCAACACTGGAAACTCAACAGTCAACCAAATAAGTAGCAACTTTGAATACATTGGAGCCTGCTTAGCTCATCAAGGAGCATAGCATTTTTTTTTGGCACTGCAAGATTGGAATGATGTTGAGCAAAAACAAGTAAATTACACATTCCTTTGTACCTATCAAACTATGGGCGCATCTGCAAACTTTTTAAACACTATATATCCTTTCCTGTAAGTTGGAACATTTGTACACAAGGTTTCAAGTGGGTCTCCCCAATCGTGTGCGGGTTCTGTGCTTTGGGAATCATGTACGAAACTTTGCAGGAGGCTTCCACAATAGGTTTTCCAGGAGCAGCAAAACCATATGAGGAAAGAGTTGCTTTCTGATCATAGCGAACTCTTTTTAGCTTAAAAGCATCAATCGATGCACCATGATTAATGTGTTTGCTTTTCAGATGATCACCCAGTCCTGATGGCTTCAAATTTCCATTGCTCAGTACCGAATCGCAAATCATATACTGGGGTCTTTCAGTTCCTTCTCTTCTCTCATACAGGTGAAGCCAAAACCAACATATGAATCATCCCACTTCCGTTTTTTTGACAGACGACATTTTACAGAAAATTAGTGAAAGGCAAAAATAAAAATCACAAAAAGTACTGTGCACACAATGGTAGTTAAATACAGACTGAATGGAAAGCTCAGTCTCCGCCTTTACATACAATGCAAACACGCTTCTAGAATCTTCGAGATACGTACATTGGCAATAAACGAGTAAAGACACACTTGTTCATTAAATACACACGTATTCAATTTAAATATTAAAATGAAAACAATTTTATAATTATAAGTGTAGTTAATACACAGGTGCATATTTAAATACATATATTTGCAGAAAATGACCAATGTTCTCTGAGTTTCTAGAACGTTCTAGATTCTAGAAATATTCTATCGCGTTCCACTATTCACGTACTAACCAAGTAAAAATTAATACATTAAAAAAAATTTTTACCAGTATGCAAAGACCGACTCCCATACCCCTGCCATCTGGTTCACATACCCCCAAGGAGTATTGATGCCCCCGGTTAAGAAACCCTGCTCTAGATGCATTAATAAAGGGGACCTTGCTTTGATATTTTCTTTTGACCAAGCGTGCTTACAAATACTGAGTATGCCAAAGCAGCCGCCAGAACACCTGCCACAGATGAAAAGGTTAGGAATTCTCCAAATAAAAGTCAAGTAAATAAAATTTTTTATTTGTTCAATGCCAGATATCGTGCCACTAAAGAATTGTACCCAAATTGAGTGGGAAAACTAGATGAAAGTTGTAATGATGATGACGACGATAATTTTTTTTCTCGTGATAAGCACTATCATATCATACTTTATATAGCACACCTCTCATGGCACACATACTTGACACTTGTTGTTAAATTTCTCTGGTGTAATTAAAAGGTTTTCTTTGCTTGATATTTAATTCAATAATTTCATGGTTTCTAATCTAACAATGATCACTGCATTTAATTAATATTTTACCAGCTAACTGTACAAGAACCTTTACGGCCAAACCTCGTGGTCACACACATTATATATATATATATATATATATATATATATAAAATATATATATATATATATATATATTTGTATGTGTGTGTGTCTTCCGTTCTATATACAGCGAGTGCTTGATATTCGTTCCAACAGAGCCTATATCAGGAAAGAAACAATGTAACATTTGAAATACCTGAAACTTCCAGCTCCATGTTTTGTTGTTATTTCTGTCCTGATATTTATATATATATATATATATATATATATATATATATATATATATGCATACGTACCTTTTTTCCAGGTATAATGTGTGTAGCATTTATAATAGTATCAATAAAAAAACTGTGCCTATTCTAAAATCTGTAAATCTATTCAAATTGAAACCTTGATTTGATACTCGAAAACTTCTGTCTGATTTGGAGATTTCCTTGTATTTCAGTAGTGTTTGAATACCTGTCAAACAGTGATCTCACCCTGCTAGCAGATATATAAATCCCCAGGGCTACTTGAAACTGAAGACTGTTCAAATTTATTTTGGGAAATACATAGCAGGGGATGGGCTCCCAATGTGTTAGATAATCCACCAATGACCACAAATGTACCTTTTGCATAACAAACAACTTAAAGTGTACCTCAAATAATCCTTAAAATATTTATTTTTCTATGAAATTCTACAAATCCAAGATATTAAATTTTTTTCAGACTAGCATTTTCAATTTTATTATCATAAAGAAATAATGACCATATTGATAGAGGGGTATGTCCTATTTGATTAGATGGAGATACTGTATGACACAATGGGCAAAGTTATTTTGACTGAATGCCTAGCTTACAGAGTAACTTTGCACATATTACCTGTGCCTTTGGAACTGTATGCATCATATAATTTATCGTTATTTGAGTATTGAGCAGCATCTGTTATTGAACCAGTAAATGCGAGGAAAATTCAAGATGAAAAAGTTCAAAGTAATTAGTAAATTTATAATTAGCATAGATCTGGCTTGTACTTAGAGACAATTCAGATTTAACTTTCATCCTTTTCATTTTGTAGATAAAGAAATTAAATATGATTTTTAATTTTTTAAGACAACCAATCACAAAGAATGTGTGTGTGTGTGTGTGTGTGTGTGTGTGGGGGGGGGGGTTGATTCGATCTTCTTCATTTTGTTATTACCCTTATCATTACTCTTATATCATTATTGTTCTTCTAATTTATTATTCTGGTGTCCAGATGAGTTCTTGCACAAAAGCTTTCGATCAAAATGATATCAATTTTACTTGCGATATTTAAGTATTTGTATCACTAATAATTTATTTGAAATAAGGTATTCTTACAATACTGGAACAATGTAGGACAAATAACCATAGATTAATCAACTCATAAATTTTCTTTATTATGATTACAGTGATAGGTAAATCAAGGTAGATGATAGACGTAATAAAGAGCAAAACACTGCTTAATAGCTAAAAGTATTAATTCTAAGGTCCCAGTGTATCCAACCCAAAGTACAGGACGACTGCGGTGAAAGGCGAGATAGAGTGGGTACAATTGAACATAAAATATTACTTTTCGTATATTTTTCTGATATAAGTGTATGCCCCTATAAATCCATTACCAAAAAGACTATTAATTTTTCATTATATATCGATCGATAATATACTCTATTGTTGTCATGCAAAGCCCAACAAAAACCTTTCTGATTGTATTTTTCACTCTGCCGAAAGGTTATAAACTAATTGCATCTGCTAACACAAGCTGATATTGAAAAAAAGCCTACAAGAGTGAAGCTTGCACACTGATTAATGATTTGGATAAATGGTATAAGGGCCCAGACAAAGCAGTGAACATTACGAAAAATGGGTATTTGTGACCCAGAACAAAAAACTAATGAAAAGCACAAAAAGGTTTCTAGGGCCGACCCTACTAAAGTGCATATATGTTGAAGAATGATTGCCATATTGGGTACTCACAAGTTGATAAATACCGACGTTCATTGTTATGACCCAGTTTCTTTAAATACGTATGCCTTCCGATATTTGAGAAGTCAATAATGCATGAAAAAATTATATTTGTTTTGTGGGATTTGTAGAGAAAGAATGGGTGGATACTTTAGAAATACCATCCGTAAAAACATTCATTGTGCTGAGTGACCATTACGTTCACCTTTTCACGGGTCAGCTGGTCATGGCTGTCTGCACAGGTTTTTAAATGATATGGGTCAAAGATCCCATTGCTGTACTGCATACCGTTGGCACCACAGTTGAATAATGACTAATAGTCTTTTTATCTTAACCATCTATCTGCCCATAAATCTGTAACTTTTTCGTTAACTCTTCAAACACCAATTGTTTTAAGGTACCCTTAACCTTCAGCACGTGCAAAACAATTAGTCTCTCGTGTGCCATTCTTTTTCTTAAACAGTTCTTTATCAGTGTTAGTTTTCTGAATGACATGTCTTCTACAAAGCTAGTTACTCCCATACTTAGGTATATTAAAAAAAACCTTACATTTATACTTAAATAGATGAGTGTGACACGACCAAAGCAAAGGCAGTATTCTAAAATATTTTCTTTACAAAAACATCCTTGAAATCGAGAGGGTTCTTAGCTCCACATCTAAAAATGTCATAATTTAACTATTAAGTAATTTTGTCTTTATACATGTTCTGTTAAGCTTTCCTTTAAGGCAAAAGGTAATAATCGGTTTAGGATGACAGTTAAGATTAGATCCCTTCTCCATCTTTTGGCTAAGATCAAGTGTAGAGCTCTGGTCTCTCCTTGGTCGGGTCTTCACCTATAAGGCCCAATCATGCAGGACAGGGGTCTCGAGATGCTTGAGGCTTCGCTGATGACCAATCCAAGAGGAAGGGCCTTCCCACGGAGGGTCCTGGAGGGGCGATCCGTATGTCTTGCATTTTGTGGTGTCTTGCGTGCTTTCTGTCCAACTTTTTCTTGGTCTGTTGCTTTTTTTCGGGTCTTTCATAGATGGATATCTGTGAAAGACACAAATGACATCGATGAAAGACCCAGGTTGACAGTTAAAGTCTCACATCTGAAATTTTTCCTTGAGGAAATAATATCCTTTATTAGAGACTTGCTGGACTTAAGTCTCTGCAATGGTTTTCTTATGCTTTCTTATCATCGTAGCAGTTGCTTTGTAGTTTATGTTGCTACATAAGTTTACAAGATCCAGCTCCAGCTTCTCGTATCTCCTATCAAGTACATAAACTGTAAAAGAATGACGTTCCAAACTTTGACTATTACAGTAGTTCCCGAATAATAAGTTTTGTCAACCGATACCTGGGCTTTATGTAATGTTTCCACAGTTTGCTTTTAGTGGCTTTCAATGTTTCTCAGAAAACTTGGAAAGTAATTGTATCAATGTATGGAAACCTCTATGAAATCAGCTTCTGTTACTTAAACCATTTTGAAGCTTTTTATTTGGCTGTTAAACTGTAAAAGAATCCACATAAGAGCACCTCTGTGGCCATCAGCTACTCCTACCCAACCTTTTTTTGGAGGGTTGGGGAGGGGCTTTACTTTCTCATATAGACTGTGTATTGTCCATCTATGTGTTGACGCTGAAAAAGTAGTACAACCGTGGTACAAAGGCAAAATAAGTAACAGCTGGCTTAGTACCTTAATCAAAGTAAAAGTCAATATTAATAGTTGAATGACCGAAATCTGAAATAGCTTCCTCATCCCCTTGTCTCTTCAAACCTGAAATGACCAGTCTGCAACAGAAATAACTCATTTTTAGCAAAAAGGTGATTTTCCAAAATAGTATTTGCACATAAAGCAAACCATTTTGTATTTTGCTTTCGATGTTAACTAAATAACAAGGTAAAAGAAAAGACTTTTGACATTTTAGAAAATTGTACTGTATACTTCTTTTAAAAAAAGTATGCAACTCCTGTCACTTGGAAACACTTATGCCTTAATTCAAATTTCTTTTCGAAGCCCCTGCTGCTACATTTGTACAGATTAATAAATTGGCATACCAGGCAGTCAAAGAAGTACACGTAGATACGTCAAACACAAAGTGATATTTCAATGATTGCAATGAACGGGCACGAAGATACTATTTTTGAATGAGGTATATAGAATTACTTATAATCGTCCTGTGATTTGCAGACACAGCTTTAATCTACTTGTTCATCACACTGATGACAAAATAAGTCACTGGAAAGAATTGAGCCTTCATACCATAATGACAATAGTATTCAAAGGGTAAGGAATTATTTAATCAAAGAAACTATCATTCAGATTATTTTTCAAATATTTGTTCCAATAAAAAGATTCATAATTGATTATTTTGATGATTATTATTGTTATGGTTATCATTATAACTGATTGGGGTTATTACAGCTCGTTATGTTATTGCTGGATGAATCTACTGAATATCAAGTCATACCGCACGATCCAGAAGCTTCCAGATGACTTTTCGTGATCCAATAAACAACCTCTCTGTAATGTGTTCAAATTCAGCATGATGTTTAACTCGCTTAACTAATGTTTACAGGTTTCGCTTACTGTGCCTAATGTTACTACCATGGCTGGAATGACGACTTTTTCTTAGCATTGCCGCGTTCTCTTCAATTTCAGTTTCAAATATTGTATTTTTCAACCTTTTCCCTCTCCTTACCCTTTCTCTCATATCAAATGGGCAGGCAATGTCCACAATGTTACGTTTCCTAGTTTTATTACATCGAATGACTATGTTAGATCCACAGTGTTCAATCTCGTTGTCTCTCTCGTTTTTCCTATCCAAAATGACTATGACTTCTTCATTTTCCATGACGTCTTTTATGCAATGGTCATACTATTTCTCACTTGCTGGCAACTCGTATTTTGTAAAACTTCTACAGTGTAGAGTCTACCCGACATTATCGTGTCTCCAGTTCTTATACTGACACTACGCCAAGAGCTTGCACTCTGCTAAAACAAGAGCTACAGTTTCATCCCACTCACCACACACCCTACACTTTAGATCGATGTCCTCCTTGTCTCTGACTTTCCTGATGTACTTTGTTCTGATTGCTTCTCCTTGCGCTGCATTCAATAACCTTTCGGTCTCTTTTTAAGTGCGACCAAGTATAGCCGCGCTTCTACATCTTTGTATTTTCCTTGTTCTTTTTCTTGGACGATCCATCTTTTCGTTATAGACAAGTTACATAATAATAGACTAGTCTTTAATGCGTGCCCTGTACGCGTGCTCAATTGTGTAATAGATCTACAAGTTGATCAATTTTGAAACTGAAGACCTAATGGGCATCCATCCATGTATTAAGTGAAGTTCAGATATTTTTTATGGACACTTCTTTGCTCAGTAATAAAATAAAATAAATAAAATACTAGGTTCACGCTAAAAGACTGAAGGTTTATCAGTCTTTTTTATCCCACGTTTCCCCAACTATTCCTACGTTTTTTCGTCTTAGGGTCATCTGTAGCTATAAATAGTTTTCCATGTAAGCTTTTATTTTTATGTCTTTCCTGTCTGTCTAACTGAATTGTTGCCTTTTCTTTACGTTCCCCTAACAATTGGTCATTCTTCATTGGAACCAGCAGATTTTTATTAATTTCTGCTACATGTTTCTTAAAGCTATTAAATTCTATATTCATACAATCTTCCACGCTAATCAATCCTCTACCGCCTTGGCTTTTCTTAACATAGAGTCCGTCGAAATCTCCTTGGGGATGGAAGGTAGGTGGATCGTTAGCAATTTATGCCACTTTCTCTCCACCCTTTAAGTTCTCCCTTGGTCCGATTTATAATAGCAGCCCCAAACCTTACAACAGAGACTGCCCTGAAGTTGATGGCGGAGATAATAATCATTCTGTTAAGCATTGGCTTTAATATCTTTCTCCCCCGCCTTTCGTAGTCTTTTTAAATCGTTTTTTCGTATCTTTATCTTTGATTACATCGGCCTCTAATTTCCCCAAGTAATTGTAACCTTTCTCTAAATCGATCTCCTGGATTTCTTTCTCATATGAAAGTTGATATCATTATTCTTTACGTATTTCTTTTTCTACATCACCAACATGCCACATTTTTCTATTCCGACTTTCACAGTGGTGTCAGAGCTTAATACCCTGACAGAGATTTCAAATTGTCTGTCTGTATTGGCGAAAAGTTTTAAATTACCCATGAACAATATCTGATTTTTCGACCCTTCTTTTCCCCCCTAAATCATAACTAGCTTTGACATCTCTTAATAGTATGGTTAAGAGAATCAATATCAACATGAAAGGCCAAGGTGACAAGCTGTTTCCCCGAAAGATTTTTCTTTTTATATTGACACTTTCCAAGATTACTCCACCTCATTTTAGATCTGTCTGCATGAGTCCATACTTTTACTCAAAAATCATTATATTTCCAGCCACGATCTATATATCTCTATATATCTATATATCTATATATCTATATCTCGATGGATTTCCTTATCTACGATGGTAGGACCATGCCATAGGCCTTTTTTTAATAATCCAGCCCATGCCAAGGCCCACTTGTCTCCTCTTGCATTTCTTTCGGACCATTCAATCAATCAATGATTGGTCCTTCGATTCTCTTGTCTGTTTTCTACACCCTTTCTATTTATCTGGCAACAAATGTCTTTCTAGCTGTGCAGGCATTTCGTCTGCTAACACGCCTGTCAGGAATTTCCATACTGGTGGTAAGCCTGCAATTAGGCGAAAGTTTGTGACAATAATATATTTCTTGGTCTTATCCTTCATAATCAATATTGCCAACCGTTTAGTAAGTTATCTGGTATCTGATTTTTGTTTACGCATTCATTTAACATTGCAGCAAGATATGCTCTGATGGATTTGATATTTTTCAGCCAGAATCCTTGCAGTCCATCTTGTCCTGGGGATTTCCAGTTTGGTAGTTCATTTGCCTGTCTTGTTATCAGTGCTGATGTTATCGCTATATACTATTGTTGACCTGTACAATTAAATTTCTTTTCTACCCTTTTCCAGCGCTTTGCACGCACGTTGTGAAACATTCCTTTGCTCCAAATTCCCCTCCCAAACTGCCTGCTCTCTTCAGCATCAGGTATGATATCATCCTGCCTTTTTTACCCATCTATTTGTTCAAAAAACTTCCTTGATTGTTTTGAAACACCCTGTTTTGTGTAAACCGTTCTATTCTGCTCTCATATCTCTTTATCTTTGCTGCCTTTGCTGTAACTCTGTTTAAGCTCCTCTGTAACATGATTCAATCCTTTCTTTTTGGTTCTATATTGTCGTTCAAGATCACTAATCAAGCATTTATTCTCCAGTTTTTCTTCCTCCATAGCGGTTGCTCGACTTCATACTCATTCAGTTCATGTATCTACATTCTCAGTAACTGGATTTGGTTTTCTATGCACTTTTCTTTTCTCAATACATCATTATTCTATCAAGGTACAGTCGGTTTGCTCTTTCTTTACAATCTTCATTTACGTTTGCCATCAACTTCTTGATTTCCTTCGCTACAGGTTATTTCTCTTTCAATCTCCGTGTTCTCTATCTCAGGTAGCCAGTCGTCAGTCCTGATATTTAAGGCATTCCCATCCAGTTTCTGTTGATTCATTTTGAATACTCCACTCTCATTTCAGATATCGAACAATCTTTTTCTAAACACCCTCTTCTTAGGGAAACTCTTAATATAACATTTCATTGCAAGCTTAAGTTCTTCTGTCCAATTTTCTCATGATTATCTGTTACTAGCTTTGCTGGATAACGACCTGAAGGCTCCCAAAGCACTTTAGCTGTGCGAGAAACTTTCACAATAGTTACATCAAGTTACATTCATTATCTTTCTTTTATAAGGAGACATAATGCATCATTTAAAAATGAGAGTTTTGTAGGGTTTTCCTTTCTTCAGTATGTTTGTTGTGTACACCATCACTAGATAGATTATCGCCCAAGACCTAACGGTAGGTTCCAAATACTATAAAGGTATTCTATTTGATCAGGGTTTTTTTAAGCTTTCCTTCTCCTTGCTGAGCTGCTTTCATTCTGTAAAATGAACCCATTCCGCACCTAAAGAATAAAAATTGCCAAAAGTAACCCAAGGATTCCGAGCCGCAGCACTAGGCTACATCTCACCCAGCTAAGAGAAACCGTAGTGTTTCCTTTGCTATCTTCAAGTTTGATCTTTCCAGGAGCCATATACCTCTAACTAGGTCTAGTTAGTCAGTGAACCACAATACTTAACAAGGCCCTTGGAAGCCCGAAGCCTTGGCAAAAAAGAATGGAGAAAGGAGGCAGGAGACAGTTAGAGAGGTAGAGGTCGCCTAATTCCTCACTTTAAGCCTATTGGCTTAAACCTTCACCATATTATTATTTAATATTATTATTATTACAAATTTTAAAAAGCGATCCTTGAAAGAGTGGACTCTGGGCATTTGCCTCATTTATCCCCATAAATCAGGTACAGCTGGGATAATATGTTTCAATCACATTAACCCAACAAATTCAACCAAAAGCTATCATGACTCATTGTCGTGAGCACTTGCTGAGCTTAACCATCAAAGATCTATCATTGTCATTTGATGTTCTGTTTAAACCGATGGCTACCGTTGGGGAGATACGCGTACTTGTCCAATACTCTCCAAAGGGGGAAGAAATCCTTGGATCTTTGGTTTAATTTGTCGAAGGAAAAATTGAGTAAAGTGCAAAGGAAAAAAAGAATCCAGGAATTATAGACAAGGAAATCAACACAACAAGAAGAAAAATAAAAGAAACAATCCATTCCCTGCAATGCAGCAATCACATCAACAGTATATCCTATACCCTCCCAGTAATATGGCTTCCATCACTGAAGAAAGAAACACAACAAACACAACATAGATATGGCGCCACTTCCCGAAACAACTCGAGCCCTGTCTACACGCACGTCTGCACTACCAAAGTATAAAATAGCCGTATCTAGTCATTTCAGCAGCCTGACGATGGGAGAAGTATCTCTGGAAACGTAGCTCAAAAAAAGCTTACGACGCATGACATGATAAAGCTCTTACATCTATAGCTTCCTCTGAGTCCATAAAGTTCAGAATTTTCAAGATTATTAGGAAGTTAGCCTTTGTTGCTGCAGGTAACAGTGCAACCCCTAAACAATCTTTTTTGTTAGCACGAAGATTTTGGCTTTTATCTCTTACTATGTTGCAAAAGCGCTTCAATGCATTGACCATTCTATCTTCCTTCAACGAGCTGACCAACAAAATATCGTTGGTCGATGTTGCTACTGAGTTTGTTGACCAACAAACTCAGACCAACCAGAAAGAAACATTTTTTGATGAAGATGATTTGTGAGGTATCGCATTTTCTTTTGGGAATTGTGTTTAAAAATCAAGAACTGTTTTCAAGGTAAATACGTTTCCTTTTAGACTTTCTCTCTGAATTATTAACCTCTACGGCTAATTCTTTCTCTACCGAATAAACTAACTCACATTTAAAAGCGATAAAAAATGCTCTTAAATTGTAAAAACGGTTTGTTTGTAGCAGTCTTGACATTCAAAATTTGCTGGATTTTCTCTACCCTATCTAGCAGCATGGTTGAGACGTAGCCCCCTTAGTTATAAAAACAATGGGTGGGCCCTGTTATCACCCTTCCAATACTTTTGTTATTTTACCTATGATATTATTTATATTTTATGCATTGAATTAAATGCATATTTATTTAATTACTTTATGCTTCACTATTTGTTGATCTTTACTTTATTGTTATCGACTTTGATCAACAAATCTTTTGGTCAACTAGTTTTTCCGAATAAAATAATCCCAATAGAAATGCTGTAGCGATAAAAAGAAAGAATTGCTTTAGAGAAGTGCCAAGTTTTATAGTATTTCCATTTCGCTGATATTCTTAGTCAAAACGTTTATTGGTTTAAAAACATTTGTTTTTATAGTCATTGATAATAACTGGCCAAAATCTTTTGTTCTTTAAAACGACTATTTTATTTGCCTTTTTGTTGTTATTTCATGCTTACGTAAAGAAATTTATCGATGACATCATTTCCAATGTGAGAAAAACAATAAGTTTGAATTGGAATAACGAATGCCTGTCCCCATTATTCAGAGGTATAATATGATTTGCACTATGCAGGTGGCTGGATAAATGATACCCTGTATGATCTGTATTTTCTAATACTTAATTTTTTTGTTTTAATGTCAATTATCCGCAGTAGCTGGGACTCAGACGGTGCCCTTTACAGGGACGTTCGTTTGGCAGTGAGAAATTTCTTGATCGGATGCCCTTCCTATCAAATAAACAATTAAAGGATAAAATACTCACCTCTCTATAACTTAAACGCAGGCGCGCAGAGGTAAGATTGCTATAAATCAATGCTTTTGTCAGTAAGGGGAAATATCAATGATAATCGAGGTTTGCACGATGAGGTATTTTTGTCTTCTTACGTCTGTAAATTCGTACTTTCAAAAGTACAGGGTACTTTTAAAAGTCTAACAAAAGGCTCGCGCATAGAAATAGGCCATTTACGGAACATTCATATTTCTGGTAGTCAATATATCTCACATGATCCGTAACTACCAATAATTAATCCCATTTTATGGCTGTACAAGAAACAATAGGGTTTATTTGTTATCAATGTTAAATATTCTTCTTTTGTCAAGGTGCCTAAGTAAACATTTTGGCTCCAAACCAGTCAAACTTAGCCTTCGTTCACTCAGTGCTAGTCGCTTCAAACGTTCTACTCTTTGTTCCATTGCATCACATAAGGTTCGGAAGTTCTTTCCTTGCTGATACTACCTTAGGTCTTTTTCACTTCTTGTAACTCGTTTTCCTGATTTATCAACCTTTGGACCTACCTATCTATGTATTGACTTTCCTATCTGTAGATCATTCTTCCTAGCTTCCAGTCGACTTACCTACCGAGCTAGCAGTCGACCTATCTACCTAACTATAACTAAACCTATTTTTCACTCGACCTAGACCAGTATGTCAGTCGAGCTATCCATCCATCCATCTGTTGAACTATGTAATCATTTATGCATCTATCCAATTATTGACGTACCTTTTTATCCCTCTGCCCATCTATCAGCCAAACTAAATATTTATCAGTCAATAAATCCACCTGCTATCGGTCGACCTACCTATTTATCTATTTATCAGTCAAACTACCTACTTAACTATCAGGTGACCTTCCTGTTTCATTCTGTTATTGTGGCTCTCTCTAAAACGTTCGACATTTAGATACAGGCGCTTATTTCCTGTTTTGGTGAATAAAAGTATTTACATTGATGTTATCTCCAACTGGTACTTTAAAAGTAACATTAATATTATTTATAATATCACCACTAAAAATTAAAAAGAGAAACACTTTTGAAAAAAAACCCCTGTTTCTGTACAGGAGTACACCATTTTGCTTGTTATTGTCGCTTGTTCTCTTCCTATCTCAACAAAGTTGTTATATTTATCATATTCTATCTGATTTGCATTGGATAACTTTATCAAAGCAAAATCTCCAACAGACTCGTTTTAGATGTCTCCTGCAGTTATCGGTAAAATTGCGGAAGAATATGTGAAAAATAAAGTAATTGTGGTAGAATAATTAGAGTCAGGTTCCACCGAATTTAACAAGATTGTGCTATAACAATTGCAATGCTAAAACATTTGTGTCAGGTTTTGTTTTAAAGAGACAGTTTGATTTTAGTTTTGGACTGGTAGATTGTACTGATGCATTGTTAAAAAAATAGATGATATTCTATCCTAACTTATTTAGTCAGATATACGGGTAAGAAAAACTCCAACTTTACAGTACTTAGAGTTTCATGTCTTTCACAATCTTTAGCTGTACATGATTTGTATATAGCTGAAAATTGTGAAAGACATGAAACTCTGAGTACTGTAAAGTTAGAGTTTTTCTTACTCGTATATCTGATTATATGATAGCTCCTACGTTTTAATGTGGTAGAGCACTGTTGCTGATGACATTTCATATTCATTTGTTAATATCCTAACTTATAGAAACATAATTAAAAAGCTACAAAACAACGAGGGCTCCATTAAAAAGAAATCAGAGTCCGATAACTACACATTAATCAAATAGATTTCTAAGAGGGAAAAAGGAACAACAATAAACCGGAAATAGACAACAGTAAGCCTTGACGTTTAATAGCTTGCAATGTTCTGTTTCCTTACTGCGAGACGGGAGATGCTTTCCAATATAACATATACAAAGGCTTAGAAAACCAGATTTATCCATGACTTGCTCTTTTGTAGTGTATGACTCTTTAATTTGGAAAACTTGAGAACATTCTAAAATTTCAATAGTGACAGTATGGTACAAAAGATTGTGACAATCTTTCTTTTGTACAAGTGGAATTTGAAAGTGAAAAATGTTTCAGAAGGATAAAAGATCACCGTTTTCTTAAACTGTGATCTTATATCTAAAAGAAATCTGAAACAATATACTATGGTCAGGCTAATGGAGCCAAAAAAATTGCCTAATAACAATGACCTTATCAATATTACTTTATCTATAACAATATCGACATCATCATCATCATCATCATCATCATCATCATCATCATCATCAATCATCATCAAAAACAACAACAGCAACAACTTCTTCTTCTTCTTCTTCTTCTTCTTCTTCTAGCTTTTCCCGTCAGGGGTCTCTGTGGCTGACACTAGCTTCTTCCATCTCGACCTGTCTTGGGTGTCAGTCGGCGAGACGCCTTCTCGCTTCATGTCGTCTTCGACACTATCACTCCATCTTCTCTTTGGACAACAACAACAACAACAACAACAATAATAATAATAATAATAATAATAATAATAATAATAATAATAATAATAATAAACCTCCTGTGTACGATGTTGAAACGCATCTACTATGCATCTGCTATGCATCTACTATGCATCACCTATCTCCAGGTCAAGGTGTAGTACCAGTTAGCCTACTCCGAGACCTTGAAATATCGGTTTGGCGTCCGGACAGGACCGCAGAATCGGTCGTCATCAAACAACTGCCAGAGAGAAATGGAGTAAAACCACTAATAGATTGGAATTGAAAAATTCAGAAGTGAATCTAACAGAAGAGGATATCGAAAGAGAATGATGGAAATATGAAGAGACAAAGGGCTGTCTGAGATTAGCTAACAGAGATTGATGAAGCAGGCACGAGGACTTGAAGTTAATCAGTGGTTAACAGATGTAGACCTTGAAGAAATTAGGAGGGAAATTGAAAGGGAAAGTACTTACGTAACGGTAAACATGAATGATCAAGAGTCATCATCGATGTCTGATGTTAACAAAGTTTCTGTTATTCCAAATAAATCGAGAGTGGTATGTTAAAGTAATACTTTCATTGAATTCCACTTATTGTATACTCTTTTTACATTCCAATGGGCTATTTCAAGGCGGCGTTTAAATTTTAGAAACATATATTCCTGCCCACCTGCCTCATATGATGTATTACGTGTCTAACTTTGCTCCTGAAAACTATTCCACCAAAGCATGCCTAGAGAGAGGATTCTCAAAGTGAACCAGTGCCCACCTACGTTTTACAATCCCATAATAGAACAAACGATCACCAAGGTTATAGCCAATACAAAACCAGAGACAAGAACCCGGAGGAAAACATCGGAGAACAAAAATTCAAAAAAGAATTCATTCAGTACCAAGGGAGAATAACAGAGGACTATTGTAGATCTCTTGTGAAATGTGGAGCACCAGTAAATCCAGTTCTTACACTACGTAAATTTAAAACTATATTACCCTCCTTGAAGCCAAAAGTTGGCCATAAGTGAGAAGCGGAGTAGTTTATCGCATAACCTGTCTACGATGTGGATCGTACTATGTAGGTTGGACGTCTGACCACATATGTACTTGCTTCAAACATCACAAGAAACTATCTCAGTCTGTTGGCAAACACCTTAGATCGTGTGGGAGTCTGGAAGAAGTTATGGTGGATATCATCGAAATTTTGGCTGCTACTTCCCGAAGTGAAAAATATGGAGGAACCCTAGATGCCATTTGGCAGGAACTTATTCGGCCACAAATTATGTCATAGATACTACTTTGATATTACTTATCACTTCATCAATGTTTTGATCTGTGAATGGATTTGAAAACAAGCAACGTATGCAGTCCCATCTAGTACTGGATTTTCCTAATGCAACATGGCCTACATTTGACATGGCGAAAGACTTAGTATGGTACCATGAATTGCAGTAGTCACACAAAATAACCCTCGTTTTACGTCCTTTACACCAAATCGAGCAAGGATCTTTTACTCTCCGTGCGGGCCCTGGGTTCATCTGTATGTGCCCCGATAGTAGGATCATATACCAGGCGGACATATCTAAATTTGTGAGGCGAGGCATACTTTTCGTCTTTTCGGGGGTGACCCTTTCTTAGGCCACTCATTGTTACAGCAGCCTTGCTTCGCAAATTTTTTTTTTCAGGGTACGATTTTGCGTCCAGCCCCAAGCTTACACATACAGAACAGGTTTTACACTTGTAATTAAATTTATTTTATACCATTGGATACTTTGAATATCAAGGTCTAATACAGTAAAAAGTCACACTAATACAATAGGTCCTCGTAATAAAAACGTTATTCAATGTCAATGTCTTCTTCATTAGTTTGCTCATCGGAACTAGGATCTGAGAACTCTTCTATTTCAATTTCTCTGTCGTCAGCATCACTTTTAGAATAATCGTTATCGTCCACGTCAATGGTTGAACTCTCCGATAGTTTTTCCAACAAAGTTAGCATCATTTCTTCTACTTCGAGTATGACGTTAATGGGGACTTCTCTGTTCAAAATGGTTTGTCTTACTCGTGAATGCAATACATTTAAGTCCCCATTCCATTCAATATAACCACATTCTCCAAATCCTTTCCTATCCATGTCTCCAGATACTTCTTTCCACGACTGCTTGACCCAACTAACAATTATTTCATTGGACGCTCTTCTCCTTTTCCCTGTTCTAGTATACTCCACTTCACCGTTTTCGATCCATTCAGCCCATTTGTCTTTCATTAAATTTTAAATAATTTATTCATATGTGTGTCGATAAATTGAAGTAATGGTGTCATACCACCATGAATAAACTTGACCGCGGTATTCAATTCGCTCAGTTTTGAAAGAACGTTACCTCCCTCGTGTGACCTAGCCGTGTCCACAAGTAACAAAGTTTTGGTTTGTTTAAGGAAGCATCCAGGTCTTATCTTCAGTAAGCTTGTACACTGATTAACCATAATGTCCTATAGCACCCTTAGTGCCTTCAATTACTATATTATTAGGGAATTCTCCTTTAGGGGCTTTCTTTGAATTTTTAAAAATTACCAGCAGTAGAAGTTTAACAGCAGTGTAATTGTTACCTTGCTTTTGGACACCAGCAGATAAGACAACAATAAAAAGTTAATTTTTCGTTACCCGTAGTTGCGACCTTTACAGTTTGTACTCCATTAAAATCAATGGTTATCGATCTAGGCATATCAAAATAGCACGGTATCTCGTCCATGTTAAGTATCATTTCGTAGTCTTTATATCAGTTTCTCCTGTCTGAAAGGAACTGTTGTGATTCCTCTGGAGCATCAGGTGGTACCTTTTGCTTAACACTAGTAACTCTACGATATTTCAAATTGCTTTTTTTCAGCATTTTTTCTAGCCACCCATTTGAAGCTGCGAAAGTGTTACTCGGATCAGGGTAAAGTTTTGGAAATATACTCCTTGCTTTTCCGCAGATCATCCTCTCTGTAATCGTTTGTCACTTGCTTCTTGTGTCTTTTACAATTTCAACGAGTGCCTCCTCAAGTAAAGGACACTTAGCTTTCTGGTGTCTAATTTTTCGTTTAAATCCTGACTTATTACTTGCTTTACGAATTTCTTTTTCAATTATATTAAGCTGGCCTCTCCACCTACGAACATTCTTTCTATCGACAGAACAAGTTTTAGCTGTGGCCAAAACATTTCCACCATTTTAAAATCCTTAAAACCTCCTTCTTTAAGGTCAACGGATACCTTTTACGATTCTCTGCCATCTTTCAGTAACGGCAAATAAAACAGCATCAAATTAGAAAGAGATTTCAAAACACATTTTATTTTGAAAACATTCGAAATTATTTTTAAATCATTTTATTGATGGTAGTAAATAACATTGCATTTTACAAGCAAATCTTGGAAGATGGCGAGAACAACTGATGTTAAAACTTATACCATTGCAGTTGAAAGTTTTGTAACAGGTCACCATGTTTACGAAAAGGTTTGGGCACCTTTTGTTGGAGAATGTTTAAACTGTCAAGTTGAGCCAGAAAATCCCCACGATAAATACTCAATCAAAGTGGTTAAAAATGAACTTGTTGTTGGTCATGTGCCTGCAGAAATTTCGAGATATTGAAGTTTTGTTTTGAATTTAGGAGGAGTAATCACAGCGATTGTAACTTGATCAAGAGAAAATAAACTGGGTAACGGACTAGAAGTTCCATGCAGGTGCACAATAAAAGATCCGAAGACATTTTTACTAAAATCTGAATTGGTAATTAGGGATATTGCAAACAGGAAATATAGTATTTTATAAAATAAAAATATTGTATCTTCATTTGTCCAAAATGATTTTTGCTCTCGTTTGTAAGCCCACTGGGCTAATACTCGAGTATAAGCCCATGGGTCTATACTCGAGTATACGTCCATAGGCCTATAAACAACATGGGCGTATATGCACGGTAATAGGGTAAACATTCAAATAAACTTTTGTTTGAGTCTGCAATAGTTTATAGAACTTCCCGGTATAGCTTACCTGCTGATCCTTTCGTCCATCTTTCATGCTAATGATAGTTTTGCCTCCTCTGTTCCTAGTTGCCTCTTCTGCTGGACCGTCTGTAAATGCTAATGTTCAGTGCTTCTCCGGGTAAGCCTGGTCTATGTACGTCAGGGTCAAAACTCGTCTTTAAGGTTCTGACTGCATTTCCTCTGGAAGAATACCTGATACTTTTTCTCTTACTGTAGGGAATTGTTCTTTTCTCCAGACTGGCACATTTGAGTGTATGGAGATTGCTACCTTTCCTTCCTACAACAGATTAGGGTCCTGCTACTTCAGATTTTTTGCACTGAGGAAAAAAACCGTTACGCTTCAGTTTGCATTTGCTGGGCTCTGACATTCTCTTGTGGATGATATGGTACTTCAACTTCTTAAGCTTGGCAGCTTGTATCAAGACTCGGGGGTCTTATCTGCTCTCAAAGTTCTCAAGGTCAGTCAAGAAGTCCATCGCCTCAATTGGAGTTAATTAGAGTGCACCACTGATGATTCGCGAAACTTAGTCCTGGGCTCTGGCAACCTTCTCAAAGGTAGATTTTGTTGCTGTGCTCCATGTAGTTGCTCAGTATTTAAGCACATATGTCACTCCTTCTAAGGTAGAGCCTTTTCTAAATGAAATATTCAGCTACCTACGATATTTTGAACAATTTCTGGGTCTGGCACTGGTTTTACAATTGTTGGTCTGTTGTTTTCAAGTCACATTTGGGTTGAGGGTAACACTAAGGTATGTAAGCGACCTGTCCTGAGTCAGAGTGTGTCCGTTCACCTGGAGAGATGCACTCTGTTCTTTTGTTATTACTCTGAAGATCGTGTAAGTTGTCATTCATGAAGGTTATAGAGAGTTTGAGAGACAGTACTCTATCTGAAGGGATGCCTTCCTTTGCAGCTTTCTGCATGCTCTGGAATCTTCTGCTCCTTACCTAAGCTGCCCTGTTTTTGAGAAACAGGCTGATCGAGTTGTGGCTTGTGATTTTTTTTACTAGTGTATTTTCAGTTTTGGACCCTCTTTTTCATATCTTGTCGAAGGCTGAACTATGTAGACTGCAGTGGTTTGCTGCTTTTCTTTGGGTGCTTCTCTAATCTCTTGGATGATAATGGTAACCTGGTCCTTGGTGGATCTTTATTGTCTGAATCGAGCCTGACTGTCCAAGATCTCTTTTTTTTCCAGGTACCAGACCAGCCCACAGTTGATGAGCCTTACCATACGCTTCTCTATATAGCTGATCAGGTTTATTTGTCTGTAGCTCTTAGCCTTCATTTTGTTCTTTCCCTATTTGTGGATGATCACTGCAGCATCTTNACACAATAGCATAAAACTTTCGATGAACGTAATGCATTAAAATATCTGTAGCCCTATCCCCAAATTACTGAAATATAAGCTCCCCTTTGAACATTGATTCGGAACTGCCAAAAATGTTATAAAAGGGGTAAAAACTGTGTCAATGAACATCTGCAAAAATCGCAAACCGCCCACCCAAATCCAGAGTATTTTGGGCATTTTTCGTTTTTTTTGGGGGGCTAAATGCACTGAGGGGCCGGGACAAAACTCCCCCCCCAACACAACACTTGCCAATCCTACTTATGTAGACTGCAGTGGTTTGCTGCTTTTCTTAGGGTGCTTCTCTAATCTCTTGGATGATAATGGTAACCTGGTCCTTGGTGGATCTTTATTGTCTGAATCGAGCCTGACTGTCCAAGATCTCTTTTTTTTCCAGGTACCAGACCAGCCCACAGTTGATGAGCCTTACCATACGCTTCTCTATATAGCTGATCAGGTTTATTTGTCTGTAGCTCTTAGCCTTCATTTTGTTCTTTCCCTATTTGTGGATGATCACTGCAGCATCTTCACACTTTTGAGGTACCGGTGCATTTTCCAATAGGCATTAAAGATCTCCAGCTGTGTTCTTCTAACTGATGTCTCAAGATGTTGTAGTATCTCGTTTGTTATGCCATCAGATTTTTCTTTCAACACTGCTCCAAGGCTTCTTCAAGTTCTTTCCTAGTAAATGGATCTTACATTACTTCTTCAGTGTCTCCATTTCTGTAATGCTGCTGCTGGCTCTATACTTTACTTTCTCTGTCTTCCGGAATTTCAATGTTGCTTATATTTTCAAAGGTATTAATAATGTGGTCAGCAGCTGATTTGCCTGTGAGATTTTCTTCCTGATTTTCCTGTACTATAGGGGCAGCTAGGGGCTTTTCCTCATTCATGGCCCTGGCAAGCTTCTACAGTTTGTTTCTCTCCTTATCCAGGTTGAAATTTTCGATCTTCCATTTCCAGTTATTTCTTGCAGCTTGAATACATGCTTTCCTGTAGCAAACGGTCTTTTTCTTTAGACGAATATTGTTTTAACTGTTGGATCTCTTCAACCTCCCCCTGGTTGTAATTACTTTGTTTTACGACTACTGGAGTTCTTCACTCCATTATAATTGTAGTTTTTTCTGGCTGTTCTATGGTGCTTCCTGTGCTTTTCTTGAGTACAACAGCGTTGAACGCTTTCGTCATGCTGTTTGAAACGTTGCGATGAGTATTGATGTTTGCTGTGTACTTGTCACTTAGCACGGAATAATCTTACCATCTGGCCTTCCAGTAGATCCATGTATGGATCCATATATCCAGGTAATGATCTGCAATACTCAGCTTGATGGTTGAGGTTGAAGGTCAGTTTTACAGATCTTTGGTTACTTCAGGCCAGCTAGTTTAACACGGTTTTCTCAGTACTTTTTACAGGTCCTTGGTGGCAAAGATTAGGACTGCTGTTGACGTCAGCCACTTGTAAGAGTAGAAAGTGTGAGGGTCACTTGGGTTACTGTTCAGTAAGTAAGCTGCATGATTTGCCAGTCTTCCACCTCGCCCTCTCTTTCGTTAGTTTCATTGAATCCCCAGCTGTGGGGGTGGCTACTTAAATCGTTAACAGTAAGAGTGATATCTTTGAGTATATCCATGCGGTGAAGTGAGAGATGTCGGTCTGCTGGGCAATAGAAATTGTAAATCCTGATCTGCTTTGCTTGCAAAGTGATGTTGATTCCAGTGATTTCCACCCTGGTTGCCTACGGACAGGTACCATATAGAAAATCATCCCCAATTGTTTTCTGTCATAAGAGTGTTGGTGCCTTGTGATGCCGTTATGCTGCTGACAAGCCAGGACTAGCATATCCGACTCCAGCTTGTTTTTATATCGAGGTGTTTTCTCTCCTAGATTGGCTGCTTTACAAGCTTAATGAGTCCAATCTACCAATTTTCCTGTAAGGCCGTCGCATCTATTGTAGCCATGTTGACGCCACTCGCTGTCTGCGCAGCTTTGTTTAAGCCTTTGGTAGCTGATTTGCGACATATCTTCCCTTCTATCCCCTCCGCCGAATCCCTGAGAAGATTTTCTTCTCCTAGGCAGGTTTACTGTTTTACGATGAAGCCACTGCCAGCCTTGTCCAGTTATTCCCTTAGGCATTCGGCTGCACGAGCATAGAAGTCTCTGTGAAAACAAAGGCATCACAGAATGATGCTGCTATAGACACATCTGTAAAGTAAGAGTCCAATGCAATAGCCTTACTACCTGGAAAGCCAAACATTAACTATGCAGGAATCGCTACACCATGGAAAAGGGGAGCACTGTTTCCTTTCAGGGTGGAAAGGATGACCAAGCACAGACCTCAACCAGTCTCCCCAGAACACAATACAATTTCATCCTTCCCCCTTACCAAAGGAAGTTCTGTGGTCCAATGTACTGCATCAAGCAAGTAGATTTGTTACAATACATTGCTACTGGTAGGCGAGGATCTGCATTGTAACGTATTCTGAGTTTGGTACAGGAGCAATTGGTGATGGAATATGCAGATGTTGTATCACCCACTATACAAAAATAGCAGTTCTCCAAATGAAATATCGGCCGCGAAATGCGAAACCGCATCACTCTATCTTCTCTTCTTAACTAAGCTAAAAATGCATTAAAATTAATGTGTAGGAAAATTACCATATAATAAGAAGGACGTAGTATTGTGTAAGCTGTGTCGTAAAAAGGTTAAAAGTGTTTAAGACTTACCACCGTCGCTTAGGGAAGAGGGGTAAGCATTGGGATAACAGTCTTCAAAATAGCAGAGAAACAACGTCGCATCTTAAGGGGACTATACCTTAATTTCTCCCAGCATCGTTTTTCAAGCTGAGACTATTATACGATTTGATCTGAGTACCTATGTTATATACATACATGAACAAATCTTTATAGGTACGTTATCGTGCATGTAAGGCAGAGGCCTATTCAAATAATAGAATGTCCATTCATACCATATGTACGTTACGTTACGAAACTACTACGTTCAAGAGTTTGTGTGCAAATTTGACATGCATAATAAGGTGCCCATAATTTTTGTGATCTCCAGCAGCGACCTCAAAATAATATTTTTATGCTTCACATAAGTTGAAACAATTTTTCAAGCAATACGTCCGACTTTTACCTTTCATATATTTGGCACAGATATATCAAAAGGAATCAACAGGATTTTTGCAACCACGATTAGCCATTTTCTCCACAAGAACGACTCTATGGTGGGGAGAGTTGCTTAAAAGTGGAAATTTATTTCATCTAGCTCTTGTCTGTTTTCCTTTAAGCTTTCTGTGGCAGCGCCGATTCAGCTCACTGAGAAAATAAACACGTCAACATTTTTATTCTGTGGCCTCAAAATGAAAGAAATTTAGGGAAGCCAGTTCTCTTTATCCTCAGAAAGTTGTCAATGCACAGTTATATGCTAGAACTGTGTAAGAAAATGCATAAAATAAAAACATTTACTCCTTTCTCAGTACCCATTACCTTCGTCAGTGGAGTATTGGGGCAAAAATCACAAAGTTTGTGGTGTTCTCTATTTTTTACACAAACACACAGACTTCAAACTAAAGGTAGCTTTTGTAATGTGATCGTTGTAACTGTTCAGAAAGAATAGATTTCCCCTTCAAGACAGAGCATTTTTGAAAAAATATTACGCAGTGTTATCAAAACCTAGATTCAAAGAATAATAAATAAGATTATAATGATACCATGAATGGGCTTATCTTTGCTTTGTCCATTAAGTCACCACGTTACTAGATGACTGTGGAAAAAAATATAAACAACCGTAATGAATTAAACTGTTGAAAGGAGTCACTTCAAACAGGTTCAGGTGTAAGAATTTAGCTTGTGGCTCTTTTTTTTAAATATTCTCTTTATTTGTTCCGGTCATATACAAAATGTTTTTCTTAAAAAAATGCTTTAATATATTTTTTGAGGAAATGTTTCACAGATGTAGTAACCGTTGCTATGTAGCATCTGGTATAAAACATTAGTGCAGGAAGCACGATTTTGAAGTAACTTCATCGGGTACCAAACAGGGGAATAAAGCGAAGAGCTAAACAAAATATACTAAAAATATAGGCTTACTGTAGCATAAAAAACAATGCAAGCTATTTTCTGAAAAAGCATATAATTTTCATCCACGACATGCCATTTGTCTATGCAGCTTAATAAATACAATTTCGTAAGTGCAATGTAATAAGTACAATGTGAGTTGGTCTGTGGTCAAATTCTGAAATGCTAGGGTGTGTTGACCTTTTGTTACATTTGTAGTAGCAGCTTTCACACACCACGCTTGTGCCATGTAAAGAATAATCCTCAAGTGACCTGAGCAACTGGTGTATTTCTGACCTCCTAGTATTATTTGACGAACATCTGTTTTCTGATATCAAAACCTTGTCTGAATGATAAACTGAGAGTGTGATTTTTTGCAAGTTTCCAACAAAAAGGGAAGTTATTAACATTGACAGTGCCTGTTGGGAAGTGATTTGTTAAGCTTTTTGTTGGACCAGGTTTTGTTGTAATAGTTTGCCTCTGAATAAATTCAAAAACTTGGGTGTAGTAGGACTATTTATATTTGTGACTCACTATTCTCATTTTAAGTTACTTGCTAGCATTATTCATTGAAAAATGGCCTTGTTTTATAATTGTAAACCCCAGTGGGAGTAGTTAACGTAGATACTGAAATCATTTAGGGTTTTGTTCACAGGCAGCACTGGGCCGATGCTAGATTGTGAATAGGACAGAAATGGCATGGAAAATAAGAAATGACCAGGTGCAATGAAACAGCATTATCAAATTTCAATTTGATTGCAAGGGACAGGTTTTATTGTAATAGCTGGCCTCTGAATAAATTCAAAAACTTGGGTGTAGTAGGACTATTTACATTTGTGACTCACAATTCAGCATTGTTCATTAGCAATTATTTCTTAGCAGCTATAAGTTAGGACTCAGAGGCCTACTATATTCCCAGAATATCTTCCATTAAGGATGTAATATTGTGTGAATTTCGCAAACACACCTAATCTATTATGTTACATTTGCTCAAATCTATATTGACCTTGTTCTTGGCACATACACAGTCAACAAAATAATAAGACATTTTCTGTTACACTTGCAGCTAACAAGGACTCTTGTTTTCTATCAAAAGCCTCTTTAATTCAGCTGTGTTGATTTGGATGGGAAGAGTTTCTCATTTGGAAGTCAATAATCACGTTTAAATCAGAAAAAAATACTATTGTTCTTTCCCTTTACTATAATTAAGAAAGGTAACATAACAAAACAAGATTGAACAGAAAGGAATACCAAGTGACTTCATGTATCTGATCTTTTAAAGCTGTTTACTACATGTGGAAACCTTTCGTCTGTGTACTTCAACTGTGGGTGTCATTCAAATTTCTTCCTAAAATTTTAGATTAGACACATTTGAAGATACACAGCTTAAAATTTTCAGAAACTCCACTTTCCATGAAATCTTGATGAAAGATACAAAAATGAAAAGCTGAAAATTTTTAATTGTTGTATGTAAACAATTTTTATGGGAGACAGATACCCATTTTTTAAAATAAGCATTCGGTATAAATTTCCACTTGAGCTCAGTATGCTTAAGAATTTTTTATTTTGAGCCTGAAATTATGCTTATTCCAATGATTAGGTAATATTTTGAAGAGACTTGATTGTATTTGACACTGTAGTGGTTTCATTCATACCGAATTGAATGCTTCTTTGTGGAGAATTCAAATATTTATTTCGGAATTTGCATGTTTTTCTTTGCGAATTTGAACGTTCTGCACATGTTGTTTTGAAATGGTGTGGTGTTTGTTTTTACTTTCCTCCTGCTGAAATCCGTGAAACCAGTGATGAAATTGTTGAGGTAATTACAGACGAAATTGAAGTTCACAAAATGACAAACTCGAAGATGATGACAGAGGAAATATTTTTGACATCATTGACAGGCTTGTTCATATTTTGTTTTCATTGTTCATTTTTTGTTCCAAGGTACATATTGTTCTCAGACATATTTTTTATCCTGTTTTTTACCTGGTAAACATACTGTACATATTTTAATATTCCTGGTATTCACAATTGATTGTGTTTTCTCTGATATCGATAGCTTTTCTCTCTAAAAATTGTTGGTATGCAGTATCCAATTTTGATGAGCTGAGTTTCTGAGCTTCAAGGTATGCTTAGTATCATGCTTATTTTTTTGGAAATTTTGAACTTAAGTATGCGTATAGACGTTATGCTTATAGAAAGAAATGAGTGTAATCAATGATTATGAAAGATAGATAGGTAAATTAGAAAAGAGGAGGGCTATAGTAATCAAGTAGAAACGAAAGGAACAAGCAAATAAAAATGCCATCTGTATGGACGGAAACAAAACGAAAATCAAAAAGAAAAGAAAGAAATGAAAGATAGAGGTGGTTTAGTAGAGCGTTTCGAGGAAACTCATCGTTCCTTCATTCTTCCCTAATTGTTAATTAAGATAGGCAGATCATGTTATTCATGGTATCATCTGCTAATTGGCCAAGGAATGTTCTATTTGTCTACCAGGGGTTTTCTTTCCATGCATACGTTGGCTAAAAATCGAAGCTTCTTTAAGTAGTGCTCAACGAATCTCTGCCTTCTTGTTTCTGTTGTTGTAATGATTTGTGGAATGTTTCCTTATGATTCCTTTTTAAAAGGTTGTTGCTTCCATTCAATAACCAAAATTGCTTTCAGCTGGCTTGGGTAACACCAAGGACCATTGGAGGGGCTTTTCTCAATTTTTATGGGGCTGCTCCATACATTAGAACTAATTGGCTAGCTGCTCAACAGTTTATTCCAGGTGAGCAGATAAAGATGATTTCCATGTTTTAGCCAACCAAGGAAGAACATGCACTATGTTTTTATGTAGATGCGAATTTATTCTTGTAACCATTTCTTTCAATGAGAGGAATTGGCTAGTTCCTAAGCAGGGTTATGGGAAAGATAAACTACCTCACTGTGACCATGGACACGAAGGGGTCATTCGGGCATATTACGGTTTGATGCCTGATTACCTTTTGTATGAAAAAAACTTAAACATATCATGAACTCCCCATCTGAGAAAATCCTAAGGAACAAAAGAAAAACGGTCTTTCTAGGATTACAGAAAATTGCTGATTTTATAAATTGATGACAACAGAAAAATAGCAAGGATTTCTTTTTACTGAATGTTATATTTCCCCTGTGTTTTCCTTCCTCATGCAATCACAAATGCACTTGTTACAAATTTTACAGTAAAAACAGACATACAAAGATTATTACATTTCATAAGAAATGTTTCTAGTCTATGTACATTATTTTTCATATTATTTAAATAGTACTTCTATTTTTTAAGTTACTCGCAATAAAACCAAAGGCACCACAGAGCGAAAATAAAAGAAACTGTCATTATATTGGTCCTGCTTTCTGCTGCTTTGCTTGAAAACGTAGATGAGGACTGCAGTGAGAAAAATAAAATTTATTTTTACCTTTAGCATAGGAGAAAGATGAGACCAGTGATCCAAATAATTACATATCAATCATTATACATAAAAGTCTTACGATTTTTTAAAAATTGATTATCATTATAAACGTATGGTTTGGGTGTTTTATTACATGAAAATGTGCAAAAAACCTACACTGCCTTCCTTTCTGCCATTCAAGTAAATTTAAATGGCCAGCTGCCCAGCATTGTTTCTGATCTTTCTACAGTCATCATCCATCCACCCCCTTGCCCATTCCTCTCCTTTTTTCTCTTTTCTCTCTTTCTCTCTCTCTCTCTCTCTCTCTCTCTCTCTCTCTCTCTCTCTCTCTCCCCCTCACACACACACAAACAGGCACACCTTTTTCGTTAAAGCTGATATTCTCGTCTTTCACCACAAAAGCATAAGGATATCTTTTTATCTCATGCTTTGACACTTTCCTAACGACTGTAATTATTCATAAGGTCTTTGGTCATCTTTTCTTATCATTCTACTGAAAGTACATTGTGTTAATGTGTACATTGACAATATTTAAGGATTAAAAAGCAGGGGAAAATCTGGATTCATCTCATATACATAGTCCAGTGTATGGTATTTAACTTTCATTCAGGTGAAGAGTTTCGACGTGTAATAACAGGACCACCTTTAAGGAAGGTGTAGTACCTTCCTTAAAGGTGGTCAAGTCCGTTAGCCCTGGATGGCATTCCATCAAAGATAAAGAAGACTATATGCAAAACTATAAATAAAACCACATTAACATTCATTGAACGGGTGTGGTGAAGCAACCAGAGGTTCGTAGAAGATGCCAATAGGCTAATGACAAAATACGAAACATTAAAAGTGCCGAAAACGCAATATTCACACTCGGTTTTCTTTCGCACCAAATGAAATAGCTGCAGTGACAGATCTAAAAAATCTATTACACCAAGTAGTTTTGTAAATATAGGTCACTTTTGCAAAGGGTAAACCTGACATAGGACTGTTAGGTTGCTTTTTAGAAAAAGAGAAGATGCTAATAGGTAGCAAAATCCTTGTCCTTTTAGAGCTTTGCACAGAGATTAATTATTTTACTCTTACCTGGTCACCTGTTAGGTAAGCCAAATTCATTTCTTCGTTCACCCCTGATGCTTGATCGAAAACTGAGCGTTTGGAAGCGGAAAGTGCATTTTTCTGAGCATCAGTAACAACTGCAAATTGGGCGGGAGTCATTGCCTTTATCAGATCGGTAGACAATTCCTAGAAATGGACATAAAAATTGGTTTTAAATTTGTCCTTCATGAAGAATTTTTGTATATATATAAAAGAGATATAATAAGTTGGAAAGAATAAAAAAACTTCACTGACCATTTCGACAAGCCTGTTTCGTGATTTAACTCACTCGTCAGGAAATGTATATATATACCGATATCGCTTCATCTTGGAAAATTATATAGCATAAAAAATGGCATGTAATAAATAGCACACAGAATTAGATCAAATATGGTATTTATTAATACTATTAACAAAACAAAAGCTATTGTTTGAATATTAAAAACTATTAATTTTTTGTCTATGAAAAGTCTACACATGTAAACAAATCTTGATTACGTGATTCAACAGATGCTTTTAAATTTATAATTTATATATTCTCTTATTCATGGAAAAATATCGTATTAACTGTTAGGATGCAAAACTGTTAGGAACACAAGTAACAATTCTCTGAGAGAAAGTTTAAAAAATACTACGTAAGGCGTTACATATTGTTTAAATAAACACAAATCAATATAGCCTACTTTTCGTGGCAGAGGTGGATATCAGGTAGAATATTTTAATAGCTGAACTTACTAATTTTTTATGAGAACTAAAATAACTTGCTTTTGACCGATTTGATTATATTAGTGTTTGGATCCACGCGACATTGTAATGGAAAGGAGGAAACAAAGTGGATAAATACCATTAATTTTTTAATATATCAAATAATTTTCTTTCATTGTGTTTTTAAACAGCAACAAAGCAACAGTTTTTTAATACATACATGCATACACACATACATATAAACATATATACATATATATATACATGATGATGATGGTAATTGCTGCACCTTTCCAAATGATTGCCATCATCTTGAGTTCTTCTATCTCATCGTTCATGCCATCTGGGATGACTTTACAATCCTGCAGTATGAAGCAGATGTAAGATATAAATTAAGTCATTTCCACTTCGTTTATTTCTGGAGCCTGAAGAGTATTCTTATGAACAACCAGGTGTCTTTTCAAACCAACAGTGGACTTGCACACTTTGCTTCATTTTACACAAGTTGTTTGGTCTGGCCTAGAAGGTACCAAGTTGACCCTATCACGAGTTTGGTGTGACCTAAAGTGATTGACCTAGTCTGTTTTCGACAGAAGCACTCGCTAACAAGTGTCGCATTTCAAGCTTTGTATGTCATGGACAAGGCCATTAGCTAAACCACTGCGAAGCTTTTGTTCAGATTGCTGTGGGCCTGCTTTCTTTCCTCCAGAGCATCACATCTTTTACGTAAAAACTTCTACCACTATTGGGTACGGCAGTGTAAGTTCTTCCCACTTGTTAATGTTGATTTGCGAGCCTTTCAAGTATTTCCTTGTACATTCCTTGTGCCTCTTCCTAGTCTTACATTGAGGGCACTTGCCGTTTTCCAGCTCCAAGTAAAAAAGTAATTTTGGCAGCCCACAATCTTTCATTCGAACCACGTGGCTTACCCAACGCATGTGAGTCCTAATTGAAAGCGAGTCTCAACACTAGAGCAGCCAGCATGCTCTGAAAAGAACCTCGGTGTCGGGTACTTTTGTTTGAGACTTGATAAATTGATACATACATACATATGTTCATAATAACTAAAATATTAAATTTAGTTTTTTCTATGGTAGTATTTAAAAAATTAAAGTTAACATTACCTTAAATATATCGACAGGAATTTGCTTGATTGCTACAGGTTTTGCAGCTTTAAATATGTCGGAATTGATAGAGTTTAACTCGATGGCAGTGCAGCCAGCTAAAGGAATGGTAAAAATTAAATTCTTTATAAAAGTCGTACTTATTAGTGGTAATTACAGTGCTTCAGATTCATAGCAATGTCTACATATTGATTTTGGTGACAATGTCTTCTGCATATTTTTGCATTTCTATACCGTACTTGATTAAATACCCACAAATAGATATGCTAGCATATTTGTTTTTCTTATCAATACAATTAATTGATGTAAACATAAACTCTAATCAGTCATGAGATTTTGCATTTTTGTACTGGTATCTTAAAAAATTCTAAACTATCCACGATACAGTTGGTCTCTGCTTATTTTTGCTTCAGACTGCTCTGTTTATACTGTTAGCTTTCAATGCATTTCGAAAGTTCTTTTATTTCGAGCCCAGTCTTTAAGATAACTAGGTCCTGTCATGACTGACATTAGTTCTTCAAACACAATGCCATAAATAATATTGCCACCGACAAGGAGTTAAAATATGAATTACGACACAAGTAACTTTAGGTGGATATTTTGATATAATACTATTATCTTCAGGCGGTTTGTACAAGTACCTGTTCTGAGATGCGTGAGATAACAAATGAATGCTCTATAGGGTAATCTAAATTTATAAGCACTTCAATTACTTCCTGATAACAATGTGTACACGTTTAAAAAAAACTAAGGGTAATGAAGTAACTGTTTGCTCTGCACACCACTTGGGAGAAATGCAGTAAAAGAGGTTCTGAGAATATAAAGTTAATTCATTACCCTTATTTTCGTAAATGTGTACACATTGTTATCAGTAACTAATTGAAGTGCTTATAAATTTAGATTCCCCTATAGAGCATTCATTTGTTATCTCACGCATCTCAGAACTGGTACTAGTATAAACTGTCTTCACCTTATCCTGACTTAAGTATTTTATTGCTTTAACAGAGTGCTAATCATGTTTTCTTCAATAAGTTTAGCCATTTAATCTTGGACCTGTTACTTTTCCTCCTTCCTCCCTCCCTTCATTTGATTGTCTGTTCTAAAAGATTACAAGTTTCCCTATTCACCTTATCTTCAAATACAGCCACATGTTACTCCACATTTATTCCTAAACATGAAATATTGTCTCCTTCATTAATAGGTCAATTCAATGATCGATTTCATTACTCACCTATATTAACCTAACAGAAACATAAATTGAAACCAACAAAGTTACATTTTTATATTAATAGCAGAGACTGGCTGACTTACAAAATAAATGACATGGATTTCTGAGAAAATAATGACAGTTTGCTTGTTGACGAAAAAAACTTATCTGGAAATATGAAAAAATATCCAGAGGCAGTAAAATTTAAAAACATTTTATGTAGTATAGTTGTGTTCAAATATTGGGCATATTTGCCAAAGTTACCTAAAGCAGCTCCCATGTCATTAACCTCTGACGATGTCCAAGTGTTTACATTCCCATATGCATTCACAGCAACAGATTTGAGTGCAGCCAGTTGATCAATGGACCAACCTTCAATCTCTCCAAGCTCCCTGGCTGCAACCCTGATATAAAAAGAAGGAAAAACAAACTTTATATATTACATTATTTGCAAAGAGCTCTTTATTCAAATGCCTTTAATATCTGGAAAACATCTCACACATGATAATGAGAACTACACACGTAGGAGGTGCCAGTCCTTTAATCCACACAATCACTCTTCCAGCAATGGTCACCAGTGTAAAAATTAACTCTTTTTAAAAGTTGATATTTATCTCTAAAGAAGACTTACATTTACTTTAATACACATGAAACCAATTTAAAGCCGTGGTGAATGTGTAAGTTACTGGAATCAACATTTTTTATGTTGTCAGATATGAATAATGTTTACATCTGTACGCAATAAACAACATTAACTTGCAATATCACGAATCCAGTGCTTACCAGTCTTAAAGGCCTTCTTCCACGTAACCATATTTTTCTATAAAATGAGGTCATCATAATGCCGTAAGTTAGAACTTGCCTTAGAATATTAATGCCCTGTGAAATATCTCTTCTTATACATGCTCTTGTGTGCCAAATAGCTGCATAAATGTCCTAGAAATGTCATTTGTTAAAGATAACGGATAGTTAAAATGTGGTACGAGGATTTGTCTAGTTTGACTGGTGTTCATACCACACTTAAAACGAACAATATTCATTAAGTATTGTGAATGTTGTTCTAGATAGAAAATCCACATTCCCCCTTTACAAAAAGCCTCATTTTTAACAGATTTAAACTGAGAGATCTTACTGATAATTTGCTGTGGAAATTCCTTGTATATTGGTATGATTTGCTGCTACCAGAAACTGTTTGGATGCTGCTAATTCGTCACCAGAGAAATCTTTCACTGTTGTGCGGGAGAGGTCTTTTCTCAATTCCGCGTAAATAGCTTGGATCTAAAAAGGAAATACAGAGCCGATATATATATATATATATATATATATATATATATATATATATTCTATCAAACGGTGATAAATGGCACAATGCACAATTAAAAAAAAGTAAATGAAAGTGTTTATAAAGGCCCACAGACATGTAGACACACAGGAAATAAGAAAATAGATTGTCAGAAAGATATAGATGGATCGAAAGTAGGATAGATGGATAGATTGATGGATAGATTTTTACTTTCTTTCTCGGGATCAAAATACTTGTTGGTCGGTGGCTAGTGTTTTTGCACTAAAGGTATTACTGTATTCAAGATTCAAATTTATAAATGCCTAAATAAGAATTACGTGGACTGTAAATATTTTGCAATCATAAGGAATACCTTGCCTATTTTCATATTCAGTAGTGCTAGCTATTAGGGCTACTGCCTTTTGTCAGTGTCAAAGTTGTTATCGTCAATGTTTAAGAATTTTACGCACATCAGTTGGCAAAACGAAGATATTCCTTAAGCTGTGCATCTACAATTTGTACACAATAGCTGGTCCTGATTAAAGATATTCCTTAAGTACAAATAATCGTAAGTGCTTCCATTCTTCATAAAGCAACGGATCTATTGCTAGATGCAATTAATACTATACTAAGTATTAAATGTTGTTATGAGTAGTTTTGATTTAGTAAAAATGCAAACAGATGTGAACACCATAAAACATCGATATAAGTGGTTTTTGTGACATTTCTTTGTCATTGAACTATAAAGCTAGGCTTTATACCAGTTCTACACTTTTGAAAATAAAAGTGAAGATCGTACACTAAGAAAGAGTAACCACAATGAAGGTCGTAAATAACAACACTAGATCACTTCAAAGAAATCAAAATTGCCTATTGACTTTTAACAAGCTTCAATTTTTGTATGTTGGATAAACATCACTTAACAGAAAAGAAGAAATTAAATTTTGAACATTCTTTTCATACTTGCGTTGATGTATATCCAGAAATACTGCTGAACTCTGATATCACTTCAATGTTTGTTAACGTCAACATCCCAATATCAGCAGTTGTCATTCCAAGAATGATATGTTTTATTCGTTTCAAATCCAAATCTGTTATGTTCGAAATTGACCCATAAGCCTATATAGTATTAATTACAAGAGAAAACCTACTGAAAACTCCATATAAAATAAAATATTGAAAAACCCCTTTGATATATAGAGGTACTTTCAAATTAGAAAACAGTATTTTCTTTTGCCTTATTTTGTCTAACACAATATTTCATTTAATTTTATTGTCAATATAATTACAGCTTTACCATGCTACTGCATCAAGAACTACTACCACTCTTACTGCTCTTACTACTCTTACTACTCTTACTACTCTTACTGCTTTTACTACTCTTATTACTCTTACTACTCTTATTACTCTTACTACTACGACTAGTACTACTACTACGACTACGACTACGACCTACTACTATTACTTCTGCCAGTGCCGCTACTGCTAGCACTGCTGTTATTATTACCACTACTTCTATTATTACCATTGTTATTAGTATCACGGCTACAACTAATACACCTGCTGCCAGTACTACTACTACTATTATTATTGCTACTACTATTCCCAATTCCACTGATGTTGCTGGTGCTTTTACCACTGCTGCAACTACCATTACGCTACAACTGCTACTACTACAGCTAGTACCACTACAACTGCTACTACTACAACTAGTACCACTACCATTGCTACTACAGCTACTACTACTACTACTACTACTGGTAATACTACTACTTTTACTACTACTTCTACTACTACTTCTACCACCACTTCTACTATTATTACTACTACTACTACTACTACTACTATTACTGCTACTATTGGTAATGCCACTACTTTTACTACTACTACCACTACTACTACTACTACTACTACTACTACTACTACCACCACTACTACTACTATCACCACTACTACTACTACTACTACTACTACTACTACTACTACCACTACTACTACTACTACTATTACTACTACTACTACTATTACTAGTATCAGTAGCCTCTTCATCTTACTCATCGACAGCAGGCGTATCATTTTCACTGTGAGCAACGTTTAAAAGTACCCTTTATTCTTTTTGTTTAACAATTTNCTGCTGCTACTGCTACTGCTACTACTGCCACTTTTACTACTACTACCACTACTACTACTACTACTACTACTACTACTACTACCACCACTACTACTACTACTACTACTACTACTACTACTACTACCACTACTACTACTACTACTATTACTACTACTACTACTATTACTAGTATCAGTAGCCTCTTCATCTTACTCATCGACAGCAGGCGTATCATTTTCACTGTGAGCAACGTTTAAAAGTACCCTTTATTCTTTTTGTTTAACAATTTATGAACAACAACCAAGGAAACCAGGGAGTATTCTTCACAATAAATTAAATATTTTTCAAAAGTGAAGTCCAAACAATTTATTCTTACAAATACCCTTCTTATCACTCAATTTCGAGGGTAAACGATATTGGTTGTCTATACAAAGATTAGATATAGGTTCTTGAGGGCTGTCCATACGCTTTGTTAATTTGATAGTGGTTTGGGAGCTGATACTTACTGGCAATTTTAGATGGTAAAAATAAAACGATAAAAGATTATTGGAATTCTTAAGATATAGACATATTCTATTTTCCTGCTCGAGACAACACTGTGAATCCAGTCAGGCAAAAACTAACCGAAAGCTTAATGAGTTCTAATGCAAACATTAGACTTTCTTTGTCAACCTGTGAAGTGGGTCTGTTGAAAGACACTTTGAATTTGTTTTAACTACTAAAATTTAAATGAAGTATTCTTAACTTGACCTTTTGAATTTTCTACAATGCTCAATAATTTTTAGAAATTGTATATGATTATTTTAAAAAAATTTGAAACTGTAAAAATCTTTGTAATGTTAAAATAGTATATTCATTTTCTTTGGCTAACTCTAGTGTTTTCTGATCTGTGATATGTCTCAAATAGGTAACGTTGTCTTTTTTATTGTAGCTGCGTTATTGGTACCACCTGGTAAAATAGTATTTCCTTCTCTGCATTTGAAATAAGGGCATATGAAACAATTTGCAAAGGTACTGGACAAAGAGGCACACTGCCTTTAATATATTTGTAAAAGTTTCCAAAGTCTGAGTACCGAAAAGTAAAAAGCAGGTATATTGGATGGACCCCATATTCAACAAAAAGTAGATCACAAGTTTTGACACTAAAAACGAAGTGAAGTTAGCTCCATGGTCATTATTTATGGAGGTGTGTAAATTTAAAATTTGTTTTTAACTTACAAAGACTATTCCAACCTCTTCATCATGCCATTATCATATATAGATACAAGATATCTTTTGTATGAAAACAAATGCTTAAAGACTTAAAAAATCCCAAATAATCATGAAGAAAATAATTGTAATTCTTTTAAGGCCTTTAAACCAGTGTTTACAGACAAAGATAAGTGGTTTATTTATGATACATCTGAAAATGAGAACTAGAACCAATTGCCATTGCTATTAATATTCGAGCAATTTGAACCAACAGCGTTCTTGATATGTTCTTTTATTTTCAACATAAATGACGTATCTGATGCTGAAGAGACACCGAACATGCTAACGTAATCAAGTAAAGACTGGCACTGAAACAAGTGCAGAAACATTGGTTGGTCGTGAAGAGTCCCGTGTTCAAGTAAACGAACCATTAGAGAGCGATCAGTTTTTCTACTAAAGCCCTCACCACACCCTGGGAATTTAAGCTTGTAAACCACGTTCGATTTTTGTGATGTAGGCATTTTGTTGTTTGTTAGACAAAAAAATGAAAACTCCTTAGTATCAAACAGACTTAAAAAACGACATTCTTCGAAAATCGTCGTAACTTTTTGGTACATGATCTTTAGCAACTGGTAAATCAAAAGCAATCTCCAAAACCTGGTTGATAGATTTTTGCACCTATTCTACAAAATTAATAATTTGTTTTCTTTATTAAAGACACTTATGTCAATTCTATGATCACTATGTATTGGTATTGACCACGAGGATTAAAATCTTAAACTTGTAATATTCAACTTTGATTTATAAAGCCAAAAATATCAGCGAAAGAAACAGCCTCGGCATTTATTTAAAGAGGCATTATAGATCTGGTACTGAGACTCACTTGTAAAGGTCCTATTCCTAAAGAGTTAAATGAATAAATAAATGAATGGGTATGAGAATTGTATTTCAAAGTATCTTAATTTGTGATTCATGATACCTTGGATTTTGGAAACTTAGTTTTTGTTGAGTATGACTGCAACAGTTATCTTTTAAGTCCAATTATTAAAGTATCTGGATAACACTGCAAATAGGTTCCACTTAAAGTTAAATTCAGCACAATAAAACGACTCTGAAAGACAGTTAGTCTTATTTGTACTATGAGATGCATTGTTAAAAATTATGCCCTTTATCAGTAAGAATTGGAAACAAGTAACGAGGTCAGTAAGGTAATATCTTTTCGGCCGAAAAAATGGGAATTTGAAGTGCAAATAAATTATATTGAGGTAGGTGTTTAAAGATGGGGAAAGAATGGCTCATTTAATTGAAAGTCCGGGTTACAGCATGATTCGGTTAAGAACATAGCGTTGACGATAGCACATGTGGTAGTGGGGGCATGTGGTGATGAAAATAATAGACACTGGTTGAAACTCAGTACGATGCAGGCATATTTTTTACTTCAGTATAAGTACAACTAAAATAGATTACTTATCAAAAAGCTTATCAATTACCCTCTTTAGCACTGTAACCCAGGCCTGTCGCTGTACAGTAGAAAATCCACTGAGGCTGCCAATGACATCCAGGGTTTCCATGAAAACATCGTTTTGGATAGTTTTGATGTCATCAGCTGATAATCCATACATCAAAGTGCCCATTTCGATGATATCACTAGCATTGTAATTTTGAAGATCTGCAAAGAAAGTATGATCAGGGTTAATATGGAGGAGGCAAATACAAGCCTGGCAACAAATTATTTTAAACATGTGTGTGCATGTATGCTTGGATGTATGTTTGCATGTATATATGCATGTTCATATGCGTTATGTTTGCATGTGTGTGTGTGCATGTGTGTTCTTGTACCTGCACTGCAGCTTACATTTACAGGAAATGTAAATACATTGTATTTTTGTCAGTTTGGTTTGGACGTTCATGCTTCTCTTGAAGTGATGTTGACAGAATTATTTAAGGCATATATTTGTTTCTGAGAAGTTGTTACAATTGAAATTTAGCCCTTAATATTTCAATGTAAAACCACTGCAGAAAATTAAACGTTGTATCACACTGTAATTTAAAACTAAAAAAAAGAAGAAGAGGAAAACAAATTAACTGCTGTAAATGTGAAATCAAGTTTCAATCTTGGTTACACCTATCTGAACTTAACAAAATCATTTTGAAAAAATTTTTAGTGTTAAAAGTAAAAGTGGAAGAATTATAAAGAGAAGAACTTTTGCAAGGTTTGGACGAGAATGATGATCTAATTATGATCTTTGAAATCCAGTTTTTATAGCCAATCTGGATACCAAAAAACTATTGAACCAAGTTAAATACCAGTGTCATCACCACTCTGTTTGAAAGAGCAAGAAGCATTATTTCTAGCCCACATGACCTCAGAAAAGAAGAAAGACACCTTCAAAGGGTTCTCTTATCTAATGGATACCAAGCTAAGGATGTCCAGAGAGCCTTACACAGAACCACTGGACCTAATCATGACGATAACGAACCCCGGAAGAATACCAGTGAGCACCTAAGACGAGCCCTCCGACAACACAACATTCAATGCTCCTTCTTCAAAAGACCCAGTCCAACTTTAGGAAAGGAACAACGTAGTTTACAGACTACAATGTAAGGACTGTCCTGCCTCCTACATAGGTGAATCAAAGCGTTCCTTGGGTCAAAGGGAAAAAGAACAGAAGAGAGCTGTTCAGAAAGGTGACACCAAGAATAATGAAATAGGCGAACACTGCTGGACACAAGATCATACCTTTGACTGGGAAAATCAAAGAATTACAGATAAGGAAATCAACACAAAAATAAAAATAAAAGAAACAATCCATTGCCTGCAATGCAGCAATCACATCAACAGTATATCCTACACCCTTCCAGTAATATGGCTTCCAGCACTAAAGAAAGAAACACAACAAACACAACATAGGTATTGCGTCACTTCCTGAAACAACTCGAGCCCTGTCTACACGCACGTCCGCACTACCAAAGTATAAAATAG
>RDPX01000079.1:89703-138002 GCA_003991215.1 Morbakka virulenta | reverse complement strand
AGCTAGCTAGCTATCTACCTACCTACCTACCTATCTATCTATCTATCTATCTATCTATCTTTTTATCCAGATATCTATGTATGTATCAATCTACCTATCGATGTATCTATCTATCTATCTATCTATCTATCTATCTATCTATCTATCTATCTATCTATCTATCTATCTATCTATCTATCTATCTATCTATCTATCTATCTATCTATCTATCTATCTATCTATCTATCTATCTATCTATCTATCTATCTATCTATCTATCTATCTATCTATCTATCTATCTATCTATCTATCTATCTATCTATCTATCTATCTATCTATCTATCTATCTATCTATCTCTATCTATCTACATCTACAGCACAAATGAGCTGTTCAGTGGGACAGTGGGAAGGTAAAACTCTAATCACAAAAATATATTTGTATTCTTGTACCTTTATTATTTATATGTATTCATCTATTTAATTCCTGAATTGTAAAAACTAAACCTGAGCTAAATGTTTAAGAAACGATTTTGTAAAAAAAATTAAATGAATCATTTATGTAGTATACCAATTAAACTCAGCAGAAAAAGAGTGCAGAAAAAGGCATTTCCAGCAGCACACTTACCGGTTCAAGTGTTTTTACATCGGCTGACGTTAAGCTTTTGACTATAAGATCAGAATAATTTCTGAATTGCCCCGATGTAAGTTGTGATAATCCATTAGTTACATCTCCATTTTTTCTACAATAAAACAGGAAAAATTAAATTGCTTCAGACTTTTGTAAATATTGATTGATTCAATATTTGCATTACGTTAGTAATCAACATTTTTTGCTACTAAACGCACTTACAAGCTGGTATTACATATCAAATTAATTTCATCAGTTACACCCATCATCAAAGTAACTACCTTTCCCTTTGAACGCTTTTTGTTTAAGCATGTCCGTACTGTACGTCCTCCGTTTTTGCAAATGAAACTCGTTATTTATCATGGTTTTCTGTGTTCTAAGATTAAAGACTATTAAACACATTTTGTGTGCAGCAACAGAGATTGGACCATAGAGGAACCAGGGGTCATTATCCCCTTATTTTTTGCTAAATAAAAACTTTAAATCAGGGCCTATTTTTCACATAGAAAAACTTGCAGTTTTATTATTCATACACAGGTCTTCTTCTTCCTTACTGATACCATTCTACTAGAATGGCATCAGTAAAAATTTTACTACAACGAGGATTGAGGGTAAGACAAAAATTCTTTACTTCGCTGGTCCAAGCAAGGTTAGATTTCGTAGTGCTAGCCATAAATGAAGGTGGAAAGATCATTGAAAGACAATTTTTCACTTTCTCTTTAAATATTTTTGCTTGAAGAATATTTTTATAACTTATATTAAGAAGGATAATAATGGTATAATAATGATAGAATTTGAGATGTAACATCTTATTTAACATTTACATATTTCGGTATATCACATACCTTCATCAGAATGCTAACTGAAAAGACACATCAACACATTAACAACTAATTAAAATGTCACAAGTAAACTGAACAGAAAACAAATCTTAATATAAGAATAAAAGGTTTTACACATCACTAGACCTTAAATAAGCAATTGTCCTACATAACAACTTAATTGCTTAATTAATCTCGGATGCTTCACTTTAATGTATAAGCCTTCTTTTATACGTAATTGATGCTTGGAACTGGTATGATCTATAATAGAAAAACAAGTATCAATGTACGCTCTTTTACAATATAAAGAAGCATTTACATGTTGGTACACGTGGAAATTTTTTTCTTTGTAATGCTCCGTTATTCTGGTAGACAAATGCCTTTCAGTTTCTCCAACATAACTAGCAATACAGCTTGCGCAAAAAAACTAGTACAGTGCATTTGAGGCGTGCGTAAAACTTTAAATAAAATGTTATATCTCAAAACTTTGTGTTTTTATTAAATTTATATCTATTTTTGTGCTGAATTGCAATGATAGTATTTCTAACTCAGGGATACAACAGCAGCATGAAATAAAAGTTTTTACGAGTCTCCCAGATTACCAACGTCGAGAAAAACTTTACTGAAAAAAGGTTTATTATAGATACGTTTATGCCTTCATTCAGTTTACCTTACGCTTTGTCGATGGTTCCTGTCGTAAAGGAAGAAAATTTTTTTCGAACATTTTGGCAGGAATTAAAAAAACCTGTCAGGCTATTACTAACCTGAAAATCATTCAGTGAAGTTATTAGTAAGAATGAAAGCGTGAATTTATTTTTTGTTCTTGATTTGAAGAGAGGGTATCGTCTTCGTGTTAAGAAAGATAACAAGAAGAAAGGGGGTCCATTTATTTAGACGGCAAATTTAAATGTGTTTCAGTTTTTTTCTGTTTTGAAATAAAATATAGATAGGTTAATGTATATTATAATTGTATAATCTTTTCTTAAAGTAAATTTGACTACTTAATTTAGTCAAGCAATGCGTCTAAACTGCTACAACAAAGGCTCTCTGAAGGGCACGGTTGGAGCCCAGGAAGTAGAGAAAAGGGTGTTAAAACCAAAAAAACACATCTGCTTGTCAATTTCCAGAAGAGCTGATTTCTTCAAGGAAATGATACATTTCTAGTTAAAGTTGCTTCAATTGTGAAGTGAAACACGAATAACATTTTTCGATTATCATTATTCAATTATCATACTTAATGTTAATTTACATTAATTTTTAACTTAAATGAAAAACTAGGGTAAAGTTAAAATGATCCTCTGTGAGTGTCAATGTAGAGGGAACACTGGATTAGTAAAGTGATACATCAGATTTAAAGATGATGATAAATACCATTCAGTTCGAAATAAAAATCACCTCTGACCTACTCTAGGTCCATGTGAATGTTATAAAAGTGATAACTTTCATTCTTTACATTTGGGAAAGAATATTTACATTCAAATCAATATACATATGCACCTTTATTGACAAACATCTAAAAATCTCTCCCTGTGTGTATTTTGTAAATGTATGGCTATTTAAAGAAAATCGTGTATTTTTATTAACATTACGTTCTCTGTTGTATTTAACGATAAATTATCACTTTTTGTTGTTTGGTGTAAAGGGGTGTACTGGGGCTTTTGGAATTCGATATTGAAGGTTGCTTGTTCCTACTTGTCTTACGCATAGAGCAAATAAATGTTTATCCTAGGTATCACAAGTGTATACGAGTACATTAGGCTTTGCAAAGAGACAACTAATGTCAGAATCTGAAAAGGTACACCTTGACCCAAACAACGATGCTGCTTGCAAATACTAGAACTCAAAGGACATAATCTTTTTTCTATGTCAACAAGGGTCAAAGATTTATTTATCCTTTATTTTTCAGTGTATATTGGAAGGTGTTTAAAACACATTGTTACTTGATATTGATAAAAATTAAAAATACCAATCCTAGAGTAAAGAGAGAGTTAATTGAATTTGATCTGTCTTAATAATAAAATCAAACAATGCTTTGTTTCGAGGTTTTTGAGAGTTTTTTTGTAAACAATGTGAGAAGATGATGATAACTAGACTTTAAAAATTTGCATTGTTTCAAAAGATAGCTGTGGGCACTAATAAAAATATACCAAAAAAAAATCGATGAAAGGAACTATCTGTGAGTTTTCATAGCATAATGATTATGTGAAGCAAACAAAATAAAGTGTTCCTCAACGAATTAATACTCGACATTCTTCTTTTCCTTTCTCACTCATCCTCCCACATTATTATTATTCGAAGTCTTCTATTTCCATTACTCCTTCTTTTTAACTTTTTGGTAGAATAGTCATGAAAAAAACACAGAAAATAAATTATAGTAATGCTACTTACGCATGTTTAATCTTTATTTTATCAAGAAATATTTTCCTCACTTCACTAGAGAAATGATATTGTCCAAGAATTTCACTTCTTTCAGCAATTACGTCTTTTGAAACATTAAGCCAAACACTTTTCTCGATGTATGGTGCAAGACAACCAAGTGTGTCTATAGTATCAATTGTTATTGCTGAGCCAGAGGTTATTTTCTAAAATAAATGCAATAAGATCAGGCCTGAAAATATATTTTGCCCTATATGACTTCACTGTCAAATATTTTGCTAATTTTTTTATTACATAGGATAGTGCATTAAACACACCCAGCCTCATACAAGTTAATAAGACAAATGTTCTTCAATTAATACTTATTTATTTTCAACCCTTTAAAAATGTTGTTAAGAATCAATTGAGTCGTTTTTTGCAGATTGACAGAGAAGCTTATTCTAATTCACAAGTTTTGTCAAAATCGGCAGTTCCTATCACCATGGGAAATTAAATTCTTATAAATAACCAGAGGTGGGAGTTGGAATAAACTATCTTTTGTATGCTTAATACCTGACATTAAGGCTACAGTGAAAGTCTCACACGCTCATTCGTTTTCACCTTCACAGCTGACACTCCTTTTAAGTCGATTGTTGAACAGTAGAATAACATGGTGTTTTATCCATGTTAGCTAATAAATGATAATCTCTTTGTTGATGCATGTCGTGTATTAATTTCTCAGGTAACCTGCATTTCTTTTTATCTTATAACTTACACTCGTAGCAAGTCAAAAAACCAATTTATAACTTTTACAGTGACAACAAAAGCAACCCCGAGAAGCTGGAAAATTTGCCTTCCAGTCAGGGTACCACCTAACTTGAGACTCTAACCTTTCTTGAAGTCATGTATGTTTGACATCAAAAGTCTTACTGTAATCTGTGCAACATAGAAAACAAATGCATTGCATCTCATAAGCTCTTTCTGATAACCTTTCTGACCATAAATGTGGCATTTTATGTGCCATTGTCTTCCACAAAGCCACATTGCACCTCTGATATTTCAGATCTAGAATTGTTTCTTGTTGCAATCACCACTACCCTTAGTAATAGTCCTGTGCCAATTGTTACATTCTGTTCCAGCTGAATTTACAGGGATATTTCAAGATACATTGCGGTTTTTTGTTTCATTAGCTGTTGCTTGAACGTCAGCTTGTATGATCTTTTGACCTGTCATGCAGTTTTTTATAGTTGGCATACATCCCCTTTCATCATAAAATACGTTTCCTCTCTTGACATCCTTGAGAAAATACCACTGTCTTTGCTTCCGACATAAACATTCTGTAATCTTTTCACCGAATCTCACTAATACCCAGCATGCTATTCCACGTACCGATCTTTATTTGGAATTTCTTCGTGTGCATAATTTGCTTTCGAGTAGCTGAATGACTGTCGGGCCTCACGTGCTCGACATGAGGCCAGCTAACGGGCAGTAGATCACTACTTATTTGTACAGTATCCTTAACTCCGTGATCTCTGTTATCATTACTTAGTATAATCATGGTATTACTAGGCTAAACAATACCTTCGTGAGCTATTGCCTACTGATGGGTGAACTTAGGATGATCACGATTTCCCTTTAAGCAGTTTTTTAGGCGGTGACAACAACAGTTGTCACTTGGGATCGTAGCTCATCAGCTGAGTGCACCATGGATCGTTGCTTGTAATCTTGAGCAGGGATACAAATTAGATGCTACTAGCTGGATTAACTGGTTTGAGCAACGTCGTGCAAACATTATTTATTTTGGTTCGAGAACTACATTATGGCGCATCAGAGTTATGGGCACCGTTACTTGGTGGAAAACTATTCAATTAAATTGATTGACCAGACATGAACGATACGCAATTAGTATGGTTAAAGAAGGAGAAACTCTCTGGATGTACCCAAAGAGAGTTGTCTAAATAACGTTCCTACATAATACTTCCTGGAGAGAAAAATCTAAATAAGATCACCTTGAAACGAGGAAATGAACGTAAAAAGGGAATTGATGTTCTATTCGTGAAATATATTGGAATGGTAACGAGATAATGATTACTTATGAAGTTAAAAATTATGCACGTAGCTTTTATACCTGAATCTAGAAAATACGTTTTTACAACAAGGCTATACTATGTCCGAACACTTTGCAATATTTAAGCAATATAGAACAAAACAAAAGTAATATACAAAATTAAAGAAGTTAGATAAGAAGAAATCCCCCCCTCCCCCAAACTGACTATTCAATCTATATTTTATTAAATATGCTTTATAAGAACATCAAACCTCAATTTTGCCAAAATTAAAAAATAAAATCTCATTTACAAGTAACAGCAGTATAATAACAAATTCTTTCTTGTTTTATGAGATACAATAAATCAGAAACAAGAATGAAAATTGTTTACTATTACTATTATTACTATTATTACTATTATTACTATTATTACTATTATTACTATTATTACTATTATTACTATTATTACTATTATTACTATTATTACTATTATTACTATTATTACTATTATTACTATTATTACTATTATTACTATTATTACTATTATTACTATTATTACTATTATTACTATTATTACTATTATTACTATTATTACTATTATTACTATTATTACTATTATTACTATTATTACTATTATTACTATTATTACTATTATTACTATTATTACTATTATTACTATTATTACTATTATTACTATTATTACTATTATTACTGTTATTACTATTATTACTATTATTACTATTATTACTATTATTACTATTATTACTATTATTACTATTATTACTATTATTACTATTATTACTATTATTACTATTATTACTATTATTACTATTATTACTATTATTACTATTATTACTGTTATTACTATTATTACTATTAATACTATTATTACTCTTATTACTACTATTACTACTACTAGTAGTAGTAGTATCTTTTCTGTAACACACTGATTTCAAAGGGCATCTATTATGTAAATTGATAAGTAATTTCATGTTCTTTAGCTTTGATGATAACACTTTTCATCAAATCTCAGGCATTTGTCGGAGGATTCAGACGAGTATAGAAAGACGGTCTTTTACAATTCTACTATTCTGGTAGCTATTCTATTTTCCTACACTCTTATTACAACGCTCTTGGTATTGTTACTAGTACCCCTGTTATAAAACGGAAATCATTATCACTTCTTTTTCTACAGTTTCTTCAGTTTCCTCAGTGGCACTTGGTACTTCGATATCTTTTCCTCTTTCTTTACCATTATCATCACCACCACCACCAGCAGCAGCAGCAGCATTTTTACTATTTTTATTATTATTTTTGTTTACTCCTAACACTGCAGCTTATCTTTGCAAAGAGTTCTTTATTTGTTAGTTTATTTCAATTATCAATTTTTTTAAATCCTTGTTATTGGTATGGTAAGTTCAGTATTATTTCTCTCTTTAATTTGTTTTGAATAACATAAAGTTTTTTGGGGATTAACTTAAGAACGTATTTAGGTTTATTGAAAAGGCGAACCATGGACATTTTCCTAAAACCAAAATGTTACTTCGTCTAAAACGACGAACCAAAGGGTCATCTCAACAATAGCGTATGGAGTTAAAACGTGGAATTTAAGTAAAGCATTAAGTCCAGACCTTGGAACAATTTACAGGGCACGTGAACGACTGTGGTTTGAAATAGCTTTTGAAGAGCGGAAAGAAAAGTGAATGGGATTCTTTTAAAAAAACTCTAAGACTGTAATAAACCTTGTCCTGCAGCGAACCGTTGAACTAGATGACTAACCATGTAGATTCGTCACGCCAAACCCTCCAACCCCCCCCCTCCCAAAAAAAACCCCAGCAGAAAACAAAGACCAGAGAAGAACAGAAACCGAACTTGAGGAAAGGGTTGGGCCCTTTTGCAAGGAAATGGCAAATAATGGCGCATGACCAAAACACTTTCGGAACAATGAAAAATGACTTTGCTGAGCAGTTGATCACTAAAGGCTGATAATTTGATTTTTAATACTGGTATTTATGTCTAAATCCAAAAAATTAAAAAGAACTTTGAGAGATTAAATCAGAATTATGATATTCTAATATAAAATGTATATGACACATATACAAAGACACGAGGAGGTTGAAATAAATGTCAAAAATGCATCATTCTCAGAAGAGATTTCGACTCTTATTAATTTCCAAAACAGTTGATTAATTAGCTTTTAATTAAGAACTTTGAAAATAGGTTTTTCCTTTATCCTTTCGTTTACTCAACATTTGTTTTTATTTCTTTTTCTGACCTTGCATTAAATGTCACGAAATATTTTTTAAAGAGAAATTCTTTGAAATGTATGCCAACCAGGTTGGTTCAAACTAATGACTAAAAGGATGAAAATTGAGGTGCAAGTTTATATAATGCAGTTTGTTCCAAAGGGAAGGTAAATATTGCAGTCTTGGGCAGTCGTATCCAGGGCAGTCGTGTCCGAATGGTTAAATCAACAGATAACAATGCAAGAAGTTTGAGGTGTGAATCCAGGCCAAGTTTCTGGAAGTACTTTGCCCCATTTGTCTCTCCGTTATAAGTGGTACACTACTGAGTTTCTGCATGTTTTTGAAGGCAAAATTGAGAAAGGGAAGAAGTCAGTAAATAAAAAGATCAAAGAGTACAAAGAAAAACAAAATCAACTAAGAAAAGTAACCCTCTGCTCTAAAGTGGCTTCAAAGCTCTGCTTGGGTGAAATACTTGAAAAAACAGAATCTAAAAATTCAAAACTATTAATTTTTCTATCAGGCGGACAATCTGGAACTAAAGATCAAAATAGTTAATTTTTTTCCAAAACAATGTGACAATATGTTTGACCCTCCGTGTAGGCACGGCGCCACAAGGGGTGGAGGTGGGAGTGGGGGTAGCTGCGTGGGCTTCAGCCCCCCACTTTTCAGCTATGGATAGTATTTTGAAAAAAATGAAAAAAAACATTTAAATTTTTGATAAAGAAATCTATTTTTCTTCTTGTGTTTTTCTTTATGTCTTATTGCGCAATTCAGTACATATGATGTCTTGATCTGGTGGCAATTTGCGGAAATCTGCATATTTCTCAGCCCCCCCCCCCAGTTTTTAATCAGCGACGCTGTGCCTGCCGTGTGAGAAGAAATGCACCTGTTGTAGTTTATATACGACTGACACAGCAACATTTCTTATCAAACAAAATAATAGAGGTCAATTATTATTATAACAGATCCATGCTGTTATTTTTCGGTTCAACTATCGTGTCTTTTAACCTTCTAACAATATCTACACCAAGACCAGGGATACAGGTGTCAATTGTGGCACACTTGAAAGTGTTTTACCAACTATGTCAATACACAGTAGCCCTCTGTCTCCAATTACCAAGGAATTTTACCAGAGAGCAAATCTTATATAGCAAAGCTTTGTTTTATTATCAATATTTGTTATCCAGTTGATTTCATTCAAAGCAACTCATAAAAATAAATTTTAAAATTTATCCTCTGTTTTTATTACATGGCTGATATATTGGTCCAAGTCAAGACTTCAGAAACAGGAAAACAGTTTTTCAATTTAAGGCTACCATACGGGGATCGACATGAAAACAAACAAAGTCACTTTTAATTCTATGATTACAGCTTCTTATGAAAAACATTTCTTAGTTAAAAAGTTTTGGCCTCAGAAAACGTTTCCCTAAGTATTGCTAACTAGTTCATACAATTTCTGATCGATACTTGTTGATAGCTATTTTATAATCGCTATTTGATGATTGCTAATTTATACGCGATTATTAATGATTGATAATAGATGAAATATAATTGTTAGCAGACATATATAGATCAATTTAGTGACTTACCAACATTCCTAATGCAAGTTTTGCTAATCCACTGAGTCGCCATTTTGGAAAGAAAGAACTACCACAGGCTTTCTTGAAAAGAGTAATGGCTAAAACCCTTGTGTCTTCATCATCTGTCATATTCGTTAGAAATTTGTATTTCATGCCAAGCAGGAAGGTTCCAAGTATGCTAATGTCATTTTCCGTAAGAGACAAGGTACCTTCAGCTTCTTTAAGTTGCTCGTATTTTGTACTAATTGCCTTTACCTAAAGTAGGAAAAACCCATTACATTTTGATTTCATTATCAATACAATCTTAATAAGTAAAACGACATTATCTATGACCATAAGGTTGTTGTACCGTCACCAATATCAACCTAGATCCAATTTTACATTTTCCTTCCCTGTATATTAGAACATTTATTAAATTGGTTTGATGGATTTATTACGTTTGTCTACGGCTTGTGCATATTACAATAAACCCCTAATTACTTAAAAAGCTCGTATTTGGGACCTAACAGGGCCTCACCTTTTTATACTCACACCTTGGCACCCGCCATCCTCCATTTTCTGCACTGACGCAGTTGCGCTTGCCAGATTAATATTTTTATGGACCTCAAATATGATAGCCGAGTGGTAATCTGAACCGAACAGCATGCTTAAAGTTCCCCATTCCAACCTCGGACACGTTCCTGAGAGCATCTTTTACTCTTTGAAGTATTTTTATATTTGCCTTGTGACAGGACTGAAGCACCATTTTCTGCACTGATAAGACATGCAGAAAAAAATGGCTGATAACGATGTTTTAATAGAAATTGACAAACACCTTAAAGCCCTAAAAATGGGATTAACCTTAAGAAGAACAAGATATCGATTGAGTGTTACGTTTCTTATGTTCCCTTGAATGAAAGAGTTAAAATGGTACCATGTCTATATAATAATTCAGTTATCTGTCTCTCTGTGTATCCGTCTCTGTGTGCATCCATCTCTGTATGCATGAGTAACATAGGCTTGACCTAGGGTTCCTAAGATCTTGAGTTCTTTCTGGTTTGTGTGTAGCTAAGTGGTTTTTCTAAATTTAGATTTCTTAAAAATGGTTTTATATTTTGAGGTGAAATTTGGCCGAGACTGAGATGTCCTCTGCAGATAAACTAACAAGGCTCAATTTTCAGCCAAGATGCCCCTATGCATGCGGGGTTACTTGTATATTTTGTGTAACTAGCATGTGTCTTATGAATAGTAAAATGTAAGATAATATTGTTAAATGTCAGAGGTCATTCACGTTTAGGGAGTTCTTTACTAGTACATAATTTATCGCAAGAACACACACGGTCCTTTACAGGGGCTAGAATTTTGAGTGACCTAAACAGGTATAAAAATGGTATTATAATATATATATGTATATATATATGAGTACACAAGCACAAGAAAAACAACTACAGTTTCGTTGCGATTTCAAGTTTCTTGTATTGCATTCGACAGGCAAAGGACAATACTGAAAACTAAAAAATATTATCAATGGCCTGATAAATGCAATGTAATAAACGTAAAAGTTGCAGCACAACTGCAGTCGTTTTTCTTATGCTTGTGTACTTATTATCATGCTCTGTATTATCTTCGAATACATGGAACACTCTACATGATTGTTGTTTTTACATATACTAATTATATGTATAATAATGGTATATGTAATAGTAGCTAAGCACTACTGGTTGACAAGTGCTTGGAAAATTACTTACTTTGTTTTGCGTATTGGAGAATATCTTCCATGACAACAATTTAATAATACAGTGAGACTCAAATCCAATTATATAATAAATATTGAAGCTGAGAAAATAATGGTTGGATAAACAATATGAGTTAGGACAGTGTTTGAAAAAGCGATAACCCTGATCGTATTTATAACTATTTTGCTAAATATTTATATGAAAAGATCGATGGGTATTCGATCCTTTTTCTCCTTCTGTTTTCTCTAGCATGATGTTTTTGTAAAAATTAGTTCACATACCAGTGTTCCACATTTGGAGCCACTATTCTTCAGTGCACTGACAAAATCGTAAAAGAAAGAACTGTTCATTTTTCTGACGTCATCTGGTGTGAATCCACAGACATACAATTTTGCCCTAAGAAAAAACAAGAAGTTTATTATCTATAAAAGATTCTATTAAGCCTACCAAGATATAGATTTATTAATCTTATGAGATTTGAAATTTGGATCGTGGAAATCGAACTGGTGTACCTTTTGCTACTGGCGCGAAAGAGCAGGGTCATTAATTGTTTGGATTACGGTTAGGAATTTGGTTGTCTTAGAAAGCAGCCAATCCCCTAAAAACACTTTGATTATTTGTAATTGCTATGGAAGTTAGCACGGCAAGGGTTTATTACAGAAATAGGGAATGTTTGAAAAGAGATTTAATATTTCATGTTAATAAGTAACCGTTAACCGATTTGCCTGAACTAGGAAAATAAGAGGTACTGTATTTTGTTCTACTATATACATTTTGTACAAAGCTACTTTTTCTACAGCCTTCTGAGAGTAAAGTATAAGAATGAATTTGAGGTGAGGCAAAGATAACAAGAAATTCTGTCATGCCCATCATGACCTCTGATGTCAACTTCTCATGTGCTGTCTCGTGCAACTGTCCATCTAATGTATAATCGCAGGAATTAATACTAGATTCTAGAGTTCAATGGCTTAATATTTATCTCCCGGTTGACACACACAGGCATCACCCTTTTACATACAAATGGAGTAGTTAGCTTTGAATAAATCATAAGCTGTATCAAGTGCAAGCTGATAAATCATGTATTTTCTATGTCTGCTAGAGATATTCTGGAGAAATAGCTCCTATAGGATATTGGACATAAAAGCAACTGCAAGAATGGGAACTTGGACTATCAAAGATGCAAATTCTACGATACTTATGTAATAAATAAAGACCAAGCATGAGTAAATTTCAAACGATTAGATCTTGAATTGTCAAAAAATATATTAATAAAGGAGGAGAGAAAAAAAGGATTCCATTAATGGTTGTGATGGGGAGATCAAGGAGAAATGATATGATAAGGAGACTGATAAACTATCGGGAAGCAATAGAATATGGGCGAGGGAGGATAAAGGAGGGAAGTTTCATTGCGCTAAATAGATAGAAAGGGGGCCTATCCTACAGAAAGAAAAACAGTTTCTTGTTGAGATATCATCCGCCTTACTCAGCAACATGACATGATGGCACCCAAAACGGGACAGGACATTAAAGAATTGTTCTTGGAACCTTTTCAAATGATAGACTGTCTTCAGACAAAAGGGTAGACAAAAGACATAATTTATTACTAAAAAGACAGCTGAAATATTGTTACAATGTAGCAAATGCAGCCAGTTTCACCATACAGCAACTTGTTCGATCGACAGCAAACGGGAGATGACAACCGGATCAGAAAAAACAGAATCAGGGAAAGTAAAAAGGAAACTAGTCACAGCCAAAGCGAAGGAAAAATCGTATGCATTACTACATATACTACAAGAGTCAGCGATTGGCATGGGTCGGAATAAGACGGTTTCCTTTCACGTTTTGTTCAATGCAGATAGTCATAGGACTTTTATTTTTGACCATCTAAAGAAACAGCTCGCTTTAGTAGTTCAACTTAAGGAAACTGAAGCTAATTCCATTCGGTTCCATTAAATATCAAAAGGGGAAAAATGTGATTTAGTGACTGAAAATTTCGACTGACAAAATCCAGAAATTTGTTTCGAAACAAAGAAAAAAGACGAAGTATACAGAATAATACAGATCACTGTTGAATGAATTGAGAGGTGCCCGAGCAAAAGGTGGGAGGTAGTTAACTTTAACTTGCTTTGAGGTAAGGCACGTTTTATTCAACTTGAACAAATTGGAGATATTCTGCAGTTGAGTAAAAACATATTTCAATATTTGTAACCACACAATGTCTGAATGCGATCAAGATAAAGAAAAGCCAAAGGAAACTTTCAGCTATCACTTAATAAAATGACACAGTGTAACGAGAAAAAGATTGATGGTTAACATGCTACAGTACATGGGGCCTTTTTCAACCATTTCACCGCTTTAACCTTGATCAGTCACCGATGGCCTTTGTCGGAGATCAAAAGAGAAATCAATAAATAATTCGACAAGTTTGTTCCGAGTTTCATAGAGTATCTTCAGGTGAATCGGCCAAAACAAGAAGGGAGTTTGACAAAAATAATGCCCTTCAAGGAAGGTCAAACAGGAACCCGATATTACTCGTACTTTGTTTGATTATGAGACAAAGCAAAACCAAGCGATCAACAAGTCGATGATATCACGCGGTTTAGCTCCAAAACAAAAGTTTTGATGATTATTTGATGGATGTTACCCCTTGTATAAAATTTCGACCAAAGATCATAACCCTTTCGATTAAGAGTCGTATGAAATGGAATATACAGAAAACATTTTTATTTGCTCACTTCAAAACGAGATTACCTTTTATCTAACAACAAAAATAGAGCTACTGAACCAGCTTATTATGTAAGCCAATTTAACTTGTTTTTAGATGAAAATTACATCCTGAGAAACAAAACATGGGTAACAAACACCTCTGTCCCAGATTGGAGTAAACAAATATTTTTTATCTTCACCAAGAAGTTATTTCCAACAGCTTCTGATTATAGATAGTCACGAGAAGGTTTTTCATGCTTGTACATGAGGAGCTCTTAACTTTCTTCGCAAAAGATTTTGGATGCTACGAAGTAAGGAAATGCTCCGAAGGTTGTTCTCTGTTGCTTGACTTTCAAAAAATAAAAAACAGTTGCTCTATAAAACAGGCTTTTGTCCTGATTGGTCAAAGGTTCACGTAACTGTCCTTCTTTTACATATACCGGTACAGATTTCTCAGGCGTTTTCATGGTGTGAGGTATTTTCCAGTAAAAGCAAATAAAAGTTAAGCATGTTTATTTATTTATATTTCAGAAAACGTACTGCAGTTTGAATTTGTTAAATCTTTGCAAGAAGAGCTTTCGATAATTCACAGATGTAGGGATTTATCCGCAAGCTAAGTGTACGAACGATGTCAAAACTTTTAAATCGGCATCGAAGGAGGTAAAGCGTGTAATACATGTTTCTAGATTGCACGAGAATCTACATCACAAAGTGTGAAATAGGGGTATAGCGCAAAAAAGTAACCTTGGCAAGGAGAAGTATGGAAAAGACTAAATTAAAGTGTGAACATTTAGTTCAGAAGTTAACAGACCATGCTTTGTTAGATTTTGTTGGACTGAGTACCATATTGGTAAAGATTGCAGACAACAAAAATTCCAGGTCACTCACATACGCGTTCAATCAGAGTGAGGGAATTTCGTATCAGCTGACCCCATCTCATCTCATAAATGGAATAAAATTCTCATGACTTCCAAGCAACTGGCATTATAATTTGGTTAGTATGTACTAGTCATTTTCTAAGCGAACAAAATGCCACCGAGAATGGTTTTTCCATTCTGCAAAAAATTAGAAGAATGAATATATATTGGGCTCTATGGAAATGTACTTGCCAATGAAACATGTTAACGAAGCTTCTGTGTCTGTAACTAGTGTGATGGTGTTAAAAGACTAAAAGGAGCTTTTGGAAAATGAAAAAAATTATTCAGTTGACTGAAGATAAAGACGGTAGTGCCCAGGCGGTCCACATCGTTCAAGTAAAAGATTCAGATGGTTAGTCAGGTCAAAAGAAAACCAATCGACCTTTAAAGGTATGGATTTCTAATATCAACCAAATGCGCTAGCATTTAAGCTGAGTGTGAATCTGAATATAACTCGGCAGGTAGTTAAAAAGCTTGTTACTAGGTCGTCGCAGCAGTAATAGGAGAAATGTTACGACGAGGAAGTTATTAAAAGAATTAATTATTTCATATTATTCGTATTTAATAAACTACTGTAATCACATTTACTTAGTGTAGTATTAACAGAATCAAAATGGGGAAGTGATTGGTGAAGGAAGTGCTATATTCCAGGGTCCCAGTTTGTCTTGAATTTGAATGCATTTTGTGCTTGACTCAATACGGAAATGTAGGAGTAAGACAGCGTCAAAATTTTAAAGTTATTTTGTGCACATTCTCGTTGAGATAAGAAATGAAAACTTAATTCAAGTCTTGCTGAATTTTTATTGAGTTAACACCTACCTCATCCAACTACGCAACAATATGTTAAAATAGTGCACACATAATACCTTCTTTACATTAGAAAGAACTAAATATTTAGTTGATTTGGTTTTAAAAGAGCTACATAATATAATTGATCCTTAAAAAAATTCCAATTCCCTGGTACTCTGCACTTTTTTAAATATTAAAGATCGTCGTTCTACCTTATTTCATTATTTCTCAAATTTTTTACTACTTCAAAACTCTAGAGATAAAAAGAAAAGACAATTTCATGTTGTAATGGTTTACTTTTCATTATATAATATGCACTACAACGACACTAAAATAAAAATTAAGTCAGGCTAACTAAGTAGAATAAAGACTTTACCCAACATACTATCTAAAACATACTATTTACTGTGACACAATTCAACATGTACACCTACCGTTTGAGAGCTTTTTTCCAATATTTCGTGTTGTTGTATACATGACCATATTTATTCTCAAGCTTTTCAATGACGACACCAGCTACTGATAATCCAAGAACGCTGTCTTCTGTATCATCGGTTGTAATGGAAGAGTCAGTGTCAGTATCGTTTTCAGAGAATCCTAGTTTCTCCACAGGGATTCCCTTGAGGGTTGAGAGAGAAAGCTTTGATACTAGCTTTTTTGACATTTTCGAAAGCTTAAAAGATCCTTCCTTCACTTTTTCGGTGACAATCTGAAGGTAAAAAGTATCAGCACTGCATTACATTGTGACTGGGCACAAAAAAATAATAAAGGAGTTATTACACTTTGTTGAGTTGCATTTTACAGTTCATTTACAGATTTTGATTCCCTAAAACTGGAAAATGGATCGTGTCTAGCGTAAATTGTGACCAGATACTATTTAGTAGGGGATCCCCTGAAGGAATTCTCCTTTCAGAGTAGCTTTCTAAAGGGTCAGTTAAGTCTAATGTGAAAAAAAGGGACTGAGATCGCCAATGTAACGAACCTATATCAGACAGAAATACCAGGCGAGTAAGGCACAGGTTAGGTATGAGCGATCTTTCATTTGCCCTGATGAATCCTTTTAAAAAAGCAGTTTGCCAATTTTTGTTGGCTTTTTATTAAAGGCTTTTATGAGAGAAAGACCAATGAAAAGTTTGTCGAGGTTAAAAAAATACGCTCATATATACCTTTCTTCAAGTAAGACTTGCAAAGTGCCAATGAACAGGTGATCTAAAACTACAATCAGACGTTTCTCACATAAAAACAGATTTGATTGAGAAGAAAATTTGAAAAGGGCAAACGTCAAGGAAGTACTTTTAACGTGCAACAACAACCTTTAATTTTAATGATTAAATGCGTACAAATATTTCTTAGAAAACCAAAAAAAAGCAACTGAATAAAGAAATATGCAAACAATCTCCCGTTGAATAAAAAGCACACGTCATAAGTCTGTCTACTTACAAGAACAAGAAAACTTGCTATGCAAAATTAACAAGAAAGCGTGAAAGAATATACCAGGCAGCTGAATTATGGATAGAAAAACGTAAATTGCCATCAGGAGTTTTCAGTTATATTCAAAATACCTTTTTTGGCGTTTTTGGCTACTTAGTAGAACACTTTCCACAATTAAAGTTGTTGTTTTTACTTATTATTTTTGTAATAATATTTGTTTTTTTCTTTCAGTTAAACTACTCCCAATTTAGAAGACCAGAAAAGTTCTTCTTTAGCACTAGAAACAAAAGCAGAGGAAAGTCGAGGAGGATTGAAAAACTTGGGTAAGTTGTGCGTTTTCCACTTGTAAATTACTCTGCTTCTCCTAGGTATAGAGTCGCTAGCATTGGTCCAGGCAAAGCAGATGATCTCGAGAAAACTAACATAGGTTCTATGACGAGTTTAATGGTAGGGATAGGGTAAACACAATTTGCCGGTTTTGCTCAGTTCGTAAACTTTCAGGAATTTTAACTGGGAGTCATAGGTGGGGCAATTATCTACAAGAATGAAAATTGTGGATCTTAAATTTTCCAAACTAATTTAAAAAAATTAATTTAACCAAATCTTTACTGTTGTAGTCATCAAACAACATGCCACAATGGCGACCATTTCTCAATTCAAAAAAATCCTGTGTTTACAAAAATTTCAAAAACGAACAGAGCCTACTTGACGATCATGTCCTATTCTGTTTTGACAATGAACATGTCCCTATTGGATATATAAAAATTGACTTGTCCTAATGAAACATTGCAATGTGATTGATTAAATACCTCAGAACCGAAGTGTGAACTTATATGAATTTCTTTGTAAACAATAATACTATCAACAAATTACATGTGAGCCAAACAAGGTTTAAGTACAAAAGGAGAATTATTTTATACATAGATTACACTTAGCAGTCAAAATACTATACAAATGCATACAAGAACAATTGTACAACCTTTATTCTTATAGGGTCTAATAAGTTTCTGGGGCATTTTTTCTTAAGTCCCTCCCTATATCCAATAGGCTTGAGTCATATAGCGTGTGTAACTTTCTTTCTTTGGGGCATCATAACAACCTTTAGGTTGTACCAGAGGCAGATTGTGAAATTTAGTAACCTGACTGATTCACTTTAACGCCAGGTTATCCTCACCTCCACTTGTTGCACTAGGCATTATATCATGGTGATAAAGAGATCTGGTGGTGGAATACCATAGTATAGGAAAGGCTCAACAAGAAAAAAAGAGGAGAAAAAGTTTGGCCAAGCCGCCAATGAGGGTGATAGAAAGGAATACGGGAAAAGGGGAACAGAGATGAAGCAAGAAAAAGTCATTTGAAAAGTGGAGGCATATTGTAATCTGTGTCTAGAGACTTGAGATAAAGAAAGGAGAAAAGTACCTGTTCAGAATTGTTATGCAAAACAATTCATTTAGGTATAAACTGCATGTCAAGGTCATCAGAGAAGAAAACCGTCAACTACTAACGTGAGAAGAGGAAGCGTTGATGAGACAGAGGAAGTAATTTAAGGAGCTGATGAAGACAGAAAACCTGAGGGAATCGAAGGACGTTAGATTGTGAATAGGGAGGTAGGAAGAAAGCAGAAAAATAAAGAAAAAATATAACAGCAAAAATGGAAAGAAAAGTGTACAAGGCGGCATTTTGGCCAGAAATGTTTTATGGACAAAAAACTGTGCCCTTCTCAAGAAAGGAGGAATCTCAAGTGAAAGTGGCAGAATTGAAGATGTTCCAATAGTCCATGGGAGTCACATAGCTGTGTCAAAATAGCAGTCAGTACGTACAAAGCAAAACCTATATGAAAAGGCCAGGGTGCAATGTAAAAGACGCGAGGTTCAGATGGTATTGCCGCTTAACCAAGAGAGAAGGAGATTACATTAGCAGAAGAAGGCCAGAAATGATACTTTTACGGAGAAAGAAAAGATGTAGACCGAAGAGAAGAATCTTAAAGGCTGTACAAGAGGGTATGGAAACAGCCGGAGTGCCATGAAAGATTGTATGGATTGAGCAAAGTGGAGATAAGGAATCTGATGCGACGAACCTTGAAGGAAACAGCTGAAAGACAAAGAAGAAGAGTTTCTCGTATTTGTATTGAGTCCGTAGGAAACCTTGTGAGTGTAAACCTTTAAGTGCCTTCATTTCATAACAGTAATAATTTATATTTGTTTATTACGTTTTTAACTATGATACGGTGCTGCCGGATAGCTTAACGTTGTAAACTAGCCTTTTTAAGCATTTCTTTTTTTAATATAAGACTAGAGAAGCTAGAGTTGTTTACAACTAGATCAAATTTCAACCTGAAAGTTTTTTTGTAGGTTATTTTTATTTTGCATTGCCTTCAATACACAGTTCAACCTTACTTTGATTTATTTTTAAAAAATTGTCACATCTGTTGCCGAAGTAGGAAGATTGTTTAGCAAGCTTTTTAATTAGTTGGCCAATTTTGTCTGGTTGTTTGTCTTTTTTTGTTTTTGTTTTTGTTTGATGTTGTTTACAAAAATGTGTAAATAGGAATGAAAGGGTAAAAATGTTTGATTTTGGTGAAGCTTATAAGGTCAGCGTTAAAATGTTCAAAAAAATTCTTATAAATTCCTATTATTTAATTTGAAGTGCTTAACGTTACTAAACTTAATAGAGAAGAAGACGAAACTACATCTGCATCTTTTTCTAAACCAAAATCCGATATTAGATTTAATATTTCTAATACTTATAATTATACGTTATAATTACATCACAAAATACTTTCAATCTTATAGATCATGAAAAAGTACTTGATTAAAATAACCCCATTTTATACCAGGCGAACAATATCAGGTCCCAAAGGCTCTAAAACATGAATGTCAAAGGTTCTGCAGTTTGAGAAATTCATAGGAAAGTTTTGCAGCAAAACGCAAACAATTTATTAATTTATTGCATATATTATGAACCGTTGATAAAGTAAATGACATCAAATTCGGGTAAAAGAAGCCCGTCATCGTCAAAACAGCTCCCAGGAAGAATACGTGCAGAAAGAGCTTTTGAGGAATGCCATTTTGTTCTCTCTCAATTAAATAAAGCTTTTAACTAAAAGCACAGACGTTATCTGTGCTAATACACATAGATAATACAAATAGTAGTTTAAGTCGTTCATTTGCTTGAAAAACTAGATCTGGCACTCAGACGACACCTGAAAAATGAAAAAAAATTAGGGATGATCTCAAGAAACTGAGATCATTTTACTGTTGTGCTTTGCGAAATTACTCAGTATAATCCAACATTAGAGACTTACTTGGATGTTCGATTATAAAAGAATATATCACGTCTGAGTGCTCTAAAACGAGTTGGTTATTATAATTGGCAACGGATTTTTCAAAGAAAGCACTAATAAACGATTAATATTTCTTGAATGCCCCCTTTCCCCTATTTTTCGCTTTTTGTGATTGCTTTTTACATTGATGAGCTTCTGTCAATTTAAATGCCAGTTGCTATTTTGTTAGAATGAGAAAAGTGTTTTTAGAATATGTTAATCTGCAATGAAAATCAGGTGAATGCATTAAAAAATCTTCTGGAGATCTGATCTTTATGTTCTGATATTGCAGCCAATACGCAATTAAAAAGAAGAAAGCAACTAGTTAGGTATTAAAAGAATCCCCTAATGCAGCAGTGACACACTGCTGTAACCACAATTTCAATTTCAATTTCAATATTTCCAGCATCTTAAAAAATTCAAATAGCTAACAATATATTGGCAATTGAAAAAAGCATTATGATTTTTTTAACGTATCTCCAAAGAGTGAAAATTTGTTAGAACACATAGTACATATTAAGTGTTAGATCTGAAAAAAAGAGACTTGTAAATAGGGCTTTGCAAAAGGCAGTGAGGAGAAAAAATTTCATTCGCATTTTTTTACTTAGCTGTTCCGTTTATTGCTGAAGCCCTTAACGTAAGTAACAACAATAATTCACCATTCAACTCATTTGATCTAATATACGCACAAAGATGGGGTTCTAAAAGAAAAAAAAAGGGACCAATTTCCTGAATGCTTTAACTAAGTTTGAGCTCACATTCAGGACTATTTCATTGTACAAACTATTGCATTCTACCTCAGGAATTTATCAAAAATTGCAAGGCCAAATATCGATATTGTTCTAAGCCATACCGTCATGTGTTAATGATATGGTGTTTGTAAGACGTATTACTAAAAGAGAATTTTCCATTATACGTCAACAATCTAAACCTTGAGATAAACTTTGAGCCGAGTATCCTTATAGTTGCTGCTCGTCAGATCAACCGAACTAATGATCCAGCACATTCTGCCCAAGCATAGTCAAATAATTCCTGTCATCCCAATCTTGTTTATATTCATTGTTGAAATAAAATCAAGATTTATTATAGTTCTTGTTAAGGCATCCAAATTATGACCCTCTTTGGGTTTTATCTGTTAATTGCCTTGATAAACATATGGAACAAATCTCCTTAAATGACATGATAGAGCAATACAAAGATACGATTTCCAACCTTTCTATTTGTGCTATGGAGATGCGCTTGTACCGAAATAAATTGATGCAAAAACCAGTAACTTAGAAGCCCTGAAACCCACACAGCAGCAATAAAATTTGTGACGACAGTCGTTTCCCTAATATTTAGACAGCTTTAAGTTGCTTGTATTATCTCTCACAACTTGAGATTTCAATCGGACATTTTTATGGAGTGGAAATTTTATTGCAGTAAAATGAAAACCAGAAGGAAGCTCATTTCACAATTGCAGGAAAGAAAATATCATCAATCAAAGAAAACTCAGTTAAGAACTTTGGAAGACTGTACAGAGGAAATCGCCAAAGGGAAGTGGAAACTCTTAATCAAGTTTATACAGGACAAGTGGCAAATGACAAGACAATTTTGAGTGGCAAGTTAAAGGTTTGGTGTCTTCAGTTTGAATTATATTCAAGACTGTTGTGGCCATTTATGATGTACGAGGTAGTCAAGCACATTCCAGAAGACCAGTCTTTACATTAAGAAATGGTTAGCATTTCGAACCACCTAACTAACATAGTAATATAGGGAAGAAACCCTCATCTATGCCTATCAATACCATCGCTGATCTGAGAAGTACAAAGCAGAGAAGAAAAAACGGTTATCGTACTACGCTACTCGAAAAACTAAGTAAAAAGCAAAAATCCAACTAACTTAAGAGCATATAAGAATGACGTGCTGATAAAGAGGTTGATTGTGTTATTGTAAATTTGAAATATCAGGAAATAGTTGGATTAGGTAAATGTGAAAGATCTGGTCTTGGAATTATAAAATATAAGCCTTTCTGCATGAACAATGTAAAGGAAAGAGGAGACCCTTTGGTAACAGTGGTGCGGTGAAGTGAACAGGAAAGACGGTACCCGCCTTTAGTTCAGTGCAGTCAACAAAGTCAATTCCTTAGGTGACAGGACGTTTTCATGACCGAAAAGTATGTCACCATTTTAAAGACCAGCGCTGGGGATGGGGGGGGGACCTTGTTACAGCACAAGGGAGTAGAGCCGAAACTGGATGCTATGGTTTCATCTGATGCAGAATTGGAACCGAGTCTTCAAACTGGAGCTGCTGATTAGGAAACAACATTGTTTAACTTACCTCATGAGCAAGCTGAATTCATGCAATGTATCGGTATAGCGGTGAATGTAATGTACTTATAGTGATAAATCCTGAATGAGATTTAATTATGTTCTGAAGTTTACAAAGCTTGCTATGGTGATTTTTGCTTTGATTGATAGAGTTTCAAAATCATTTGATAACAGTTTATATATTATTTACTTAACTATGAATTTTCAATAACTACTTTATTATCATGATATTATATGATACTGCAAAACGTATAAAAAATCAGAAAAAACAACACCTTGTCTTTGGTTTTATTCTAAATAACTGAGTTGCCATGCTTATCTTCAGGCTTACTTATTTTTGTAATTTCTACCTTTCCTATGAATGGTGTCATTTTTTCATATTCTGGCGAAAACAACCTTCAACATACTAAACGGCCTTCCAAAAGCGACACTTTTGAAGAAAATGAAAATTCTCATTTATATACGCTATTTATTTTATGCTTCACCAAAGCCAAACACTAGTTCAAGTGTTAATATAAGTCTTTAGTTAGCCGTTACTATATCCTTTAATATTTATGTTTATTTTGTTTTTGTTTACTTTTTTATGTCTGTGCACAAACAGGAATCATTTGGAATCCTATTGATTTTCAAAAAAATACAGTTTTACACTGAAACGATATACCAAGATTTCATAATTAATTAAAATAATAAAATAATAAATATACAAACAAATACATAAATAAATATTTTATTTACCAGTTCCGCTGCAATTTTCACTGCCATTTTGTTCTTAATCACACCATTCTTGATCTGTTTTGTAATATCATCAGAGACATCTCTCAACATCGTTTTATTTAATGATTTTAAGTCAGCTACATTAGCTCCATTGACAGCGATAAGTTTTCTGACTTCTGCAATGCCAAGCTGATTCATCTAAAGAAAAAATAAATATTAAAAATGTTATTAAAAATGGAAATATCTCTTTTTGTGAAGCAATTCATAAGCAATCCATATGATAACGAAGAAAGAAAATTTTGCTGCACGGAAGAGTCTACCTCAAAATTGCCGGAAAAATATTTTGTACTCATATTTTGGTAAAACTGTTACCTAATAATCTTCTAATTACAACTGCCATGATGTTACAAAATTTGAAAGAATCCTTAGTTTTCTATATTATGCTGGTATAGATAAGCAGCCCTATTTCATTAGAAGTACACAACATAGCAGTGTACCGATTTTTATCAAATGAAATGACGAAATATCGAAAGGAAGTTGTCAGATCATTCTTTTCTACTGTTCCTAAATTAATTCAAGACGCGGTAACTGTCCTTCTACGGTACGAGACAGTTTTCGTTAAATTAGAATTTGTTAGGAAAAGATTGACTACTTTTACTGATAGTCAAGGTTTGCCTACTCTTTGTTCAGTCCAGTTCAGCTACTCATCAGTGTTATGTTAACTATTCATCCCGCTGCACCTACAGAAAGCATCCGGGTTGGTCTATTTCCACATCGATAATATCAAATATACAGTACTGGAATGTTAAAGTTGTTGAGCTAATGGCATTACCCAGATTATGCAAAGATATACCAGTTTGTTAAATAAATTTAGTTTTTATCTTCAATCTCACTTCCGGTTCACTAAATAGGCAGCTAAAATATATTACTTAATTTTTCGCTACCATTTTGCCTTATTTTATCAACAGTTATAAATCATAATCTCCATTTAAGTATCTTTTCACCAAGCACCGTTTTCCGTTATATAATTACCTATAAAAACGTCTCCGTTTAGTAAAACACTGCTTTCAACATTACCGTTTACCACTCAGATTTATTTCTAACAATTTTGTCATAAAATACTTATAAATAAATACCTTTTGTGAGTACTTATCTAAGAAATATTACATCAATAGAATGAACAAACGAATAGAGGGATTTCTCTATTTCCTCGATTAAGCACCATTACTTGAATAGGTACCTCAACTGAGTGCCTGACATTTAGGCGGGTTTTAAATAAAACAACTGTACTCCTAATCGAAGAATGAAAAAGATAAATTGTGTGAAATTTTCTTTTTTTCAGGGAGCAATCATGACTCATGATTAGCATTCAGAATTTTCATTAATTGCTGTCGGAGTTATTTTTAATATGTTTGAATGTATACAAAAATGATTTTGTAATGGTACAATAAAGATTTAGATTCTATATTAGCCATTTAACAAATTATTGGATCAGGTTAATCCATGAAAAAGGACAACTAATGACACGAAATTTATAGTCTACAAACTCCAGTGCAATATACGAACAATTTTTTTCTTCAAATAAAGTGTTATGTAGGTTTGAGAGGATAAGGTTCCGAGACTTCTTGGAGAAAGTCTTAGTGACAAAAACAACAACTATCAACAAAACTAATAACTGTCTTTTCTCAGAGTTTAAATAAAGAATATTGGTACCCTTTCAGAAAACTGCTTGTTATGACTGTAAAAAATCTACCACTGTACTTTCTACTAACGGATCTCAAGATTTTTCTTTAATACGACATGAGAGAGAAGGGAATAATAGTATACTTACTGGTCCTGAAAAACGTTTTATGTTTCTTGCCAGTATATTTTGCTGTAGATCGAAAATAAAGTATATTATAAAAGTTGTAAAACTAATACCTGAACTAGAAATTTTTTAGCTGCAAAAAACAGTATGCGGTTTCTACAGCCTCGTTTCTTCTAGTCAAAAAAACGTCTCGTAGTGTTGGTTTTAAAAGTATTGGCTAAATTGGCTAAATTGGCTAATGGTGTAATGATTAAAGAAAGATTTTTGGTTGTGATTGCAGTATAACATTTAAAGTTGTGGTTGAAGTTACGACACTATGGGTCATTGTAGAGGCAGTTAAAGTGGTTATTATATGGTTGTTTCCCTTATTATTACATATCCCAGTGACAATAACATTACCTTAATGTTTCACCATGTAGGTGATGTTCTTCCACAATATATTTCTGTTTTTACATATGTTACATAAACCAAAGTAGATAAACGTAAGTGTGGCTAGTTTGTCCTTAAAAGTATAACATCTGTATCTTAAAATAGGAACAGGATTTTGTTGTAAGTTTAAGAATTATCATGTATATATATATAAATATATATATATATATATATATATATGTGTGTGTGTGTGTGTGTGTGTATGTGACCTCATGGTCTAGGCCGAGAAACTTTCATAAAGATCGGTGAACTACAAATCACAGGACTTGTCTTTTCCACGCATACAATGCGGGCAGCAATATATCGATTCTTTCCTACACAGTAATCCTGTCTGACCCAAGTCTCCTGTTCCGTTCTAACAATATTTTTCTACAAAACCTGATGTTTATATCCTACATTATATGAATTGAAAAACAGAACGTAAGTGAAATTTGCTAGACTGCCATTGATCGTAATTCAAGGCTGGATGACCTGGTATTAGTCGACGTTCGTATGATGAGGTTATGATTAAACTATCTATTATTTCAAGCTCAAGTTTAGAATCCTGTTGTCATATGACAAAAACATGGTCTGCAGATGAGGTTTATTCTCGTTTACCTAGTTATTGTTCTTTGCATCAAAGCATAACATGTATCTTGTTTTGGTTGTTTGTTTGGTTTTTTTGGGGGGGGTTGCTTTTTTGGGGGGAGTTATGGTTATATATATATATATATATATATATATATATATATGTATGTATGTATAATTTTCAGATTTTCAGGGGCCGCAAGGATGTTTGGCCAGACACATACAAAAAATACTTCAACCTGATCTTTCCTAATTGGAACAATTCGCTAATTCAAGCGATATTCAAAATCCCACAGATTTCCATTTCATTATTCGAACTCACACGTAGCAATAACCAGTTAAGTATACTCTTGTTTTCTTGCTCCGTCTTCTTCTACTTAGTTACAATTTTCGTTTTTTGGGGCTAGATTAATCACTTTACAATGTCCATGAAACAAGGTAAATAGTAAGATTTTCAAATTAATCATTTACTCTAATCCATGCAGTTTTGGATCAGAATGAAGACCCTACTAATAGGTTTGGTAATGGATCAGTTTATCCTATAAAAGAGTAAAGACAAGCCTGGCCTACAAACGCACCTTGTAACGTGTCACCAATTTTATGTCGAGACAGGCTAAGTTGATTTATAGCTCTCTCCAAGGAATTTTGTTTCAATTTTTCTTAGCAGTGAAATAGGAGACTGTTAGCCATGAGTAAAGGCCGTATATCAAGTTTTTATTTAACTTTTTTAAATTTTCAAACACATTTTTGTTTGCATTTTGTTTGTATTCAAATTTTTACATTTTTTACGTATTACTACCCTCCATTATTTTTGCTAAATGAAAGAATTTGAAAATAAATTTTCGCTTCAAAAACTGAAATAAATTCGTACGTCAATAAGGGAGATATTAGATAGTACTAAAAACGTTATTGTTTAATGTTCTATTGGTTCTGATTTATAGGGGGGGGGGGGGGGGGTGGCAAAAATTGAAAAAGAATGGCATAATTGACTCAGTGGAGGCTTTTTATAGTACAAATACAAATGGGTTTTACCAACACCAATAAATCAATCATCAAAATTTAATCCTAAATATCTAATTCTGAAAAGTAAGCATTTTCTGAACAGTTAACATTTTTATCTCCCATTAACAGAATTCAGGTAAGAGCTTGTTTAAATGTAGTAGGATGAAAGGAAGAATTTTTCAGTGAGAAATTTTATTTAACATATAAATACACGTCTTTTCACCTAGGCAAGGTTTTGAAGCCACTCAAGCGCAAAGGTTGCTTGTCTCTTGTTATTTTTCTTCGTACTTTTTTAACCTTTTTAATATTTCAGTTTTTTCCCTCTACCAATTTTACCTCCAAAACATGTACAAAATAAGTAATATGCCACTTTTAAGGGAGAAATAAATTGGACGCAGCACTTTTAGCGACATGACCGAGGTTCGAACCTCGAAACCTCGTCCATGATAACTTGTTGAGTTTTTAGAGTTGCTGTACTTAAAGTTTTTAAAAAAGTCGTGTTTGTAAGTTCTTGTTTGTAATTTAATTTAATTGGTGAAATGTTTGTAATTTGAATCTAAATATTTTTGCTGTCAATGTGAAAAAGATATTTCCTTCCACTTGAGAAAGTAGGATAAAAGAAGTTAATGTAATTAAGGTGAACATACCGAGACAAATGACAGGAATAACAAGAAGGAAAAGAATAAGAAATAAATAAATTAAAGAGGCAGTAAAGATGGTTGAGGTTTCAAAGTAAGTTCAAGAATTAAGACAGAGATGATTTGGACATCTGATCAGAACAGTTAAAGATGGGATATAGGTAGGGAAGTGATGAAGATAGCTGTGAAAGGAATTAGAAGAGAAGACAGAGGCTGAAAACTAGATGGAAAACTTGTATAAACACATCGGAAAAGATGTAGACTAAGGGATTGCTTTCAGCAGGAATACTTGGAACAGGGTCGTTCCTAACGGCACTTGCAAAAAGGATATATGGCAGAGAAAAATAAAAAATGTCAAATGCATATAAAATAAAAAATTAATTTGCAAACATTGTGATTTTTTTAAAATGTCGCATAATGAAGGAAATAGTTCTCGTTTTTGTTATTGTCTGACACATTACTCATGGTCTTGTTTTTGTATATTGTTAAGTATCCTGCATAAAGTTATACGTATGGGCAAATGACAATACAGTTTTAGGATTGTTTAAACTGCTACTGAAATTATTTTTCCACCGACCTAAACACAAGAACACAGTTATAGCAGGTGATGAAATGACGTCACTGTTGTAGAATCTTATTCTTTTACTCTCCATGACTTGTACAGTACATTTAAAAAAGGGCTTTTTTGAAAAACGAATGTTGTGAATATCAAGTTTAAAATGTTAATTATCTCATGAATGACTCTACAGGCTAGTTGCTGCACAATGTAATTTCGTGTGAAATGAAATATTTTGCTGTGAATCAATTTTAAGTGTCTATAACTGCACAGGTCATACATAACAATTCCTGTTTTTTTAAAGAAAAATTGTACGACTTACTAGTCTCATTGGAAGTCTTGTAGTGTTAAAACAGTCGATGTTTTTCAAAGTAATATTCATTTCTTTGAAATATTTAGTTTTCACACTTGCCCAACAATTTCCAAATACACGCATATCTTGACAGTTAAGGTTCTTAAGATCCGTAAAGTTGCTCTGTCTTCTTACCATATCAGACACAATTTTAAGCTACGAGAAAAATAATTATAAGGTAAAAAAACATTGTTTAATATAGTTAAAGAAAAAGTACCTAACATATTCTATAACATAATTTTAGCAAGAAAATGTAATCATGTAATGATGCAATCAATATTTTTGTCCCCAGAAATAGAATTATAAAGATTACGGATTAAAGAAGATGTCCCCTTGATTTTTTCCATTTTGAATAAGCAAACTTGATATTTATTGCCCCGACAAATTTTTTATAATAAAAAAATTTGAAAAGAAAATTGGGATATTCATCTTGCACATTTAATCGTATGGAATAATAAGACAAGAGCACATTGTTGTAGGTCCATATCCATTCGCACATGATTTTCTTTGTTTCTTGCTGGTTGGATATATTTAGAATTATACTGTATTGTGCTCCATCTTCCTGAAATTTGGTTAATGTGAAATATGTTGTGGAGCCCAGACCCTGTGAATACAGTGATTAATTTGCAGCACATTATTTTGCTGTCCCTTATGTTGCATGCCTTTGTCTTGCTGTCCCTTTTTTTCTATCCATTATTCTTCTCTCCCTTATTTTTCGGTCCCTTATTTTTCGCTCACTTATTCTTCTGTCCCTTACCTTTCTGTCCCTTGTTCTTCTATCCCTTATTCTTCTGTCCCTTACTTTCCTGTTCTTTACTTTTCTGTTCCTTATCCTTCTGTTCCTTACTTTTCTGTCCATTATTCTTCTGTCCCTTACTCTTTTGTCCCTTACTCTTCTGTACCTTATTCTTTNCTGTTCCTTATTCTTCTGTCTCTTATTCTTTTGTCCCTTACATTTTTGTTCCTTACTTTTCTGTCCCTTACTTTTCTGTCCTTTACTTTTCTGTCCCTTATTTTTCTCTCCCTTATTCTTCTGTCCGTTATTCGTTTGTTCCTTGTTTTTCTGTGTCTTATTCTTCTGTGCCTTATTCTTTTGTCCCTTATTCTTCTGTCTCTTACTTTTCTGTCCCTTATTTTTCTGTCCGCTAGGCAAAGACTAAGTTTGCCACAGTGTCTTTAACTGTTACTCTTTGTAACTGGAAAAGAAAGTACTTGACGAGGTCATAGTTACCTCACTTATCATTTTTATTGTCCTGGCCTGTATTGTCCAAGACAATTATTTACACCTTTAATTGGATTTTTAAATTTAAAAAGTTACCTGTTTAATTAAGTTATTCTGAATATTTCTTCATAAATACTTAGTTACCTTAGCAAATGACCACTTCACTCTGCACAACTGCCTGACTTGCTCTTTAGTAGTTATTGCCGTTTTTGGAATAGATTTTAGTTGCTTGATAGATAAGTGACAAAGATAACCTCCCAGACTGAAAAAGGAGAAAAAGAGAATTCTTTATTGAATAAGTACCCTTAAATGTGATGTTCATATGTCTCTGTTCTAAAGCAAGTGTGTGTCTGTGTTTACTTATTGTTGTACTTCACATCTTATCTGGGTGTAAGAATAAAAAAGCAAATCAACAACAAGATACACAAGTAAGTAGGCAAATGTGCTTTCTTCGATTGCAATAGTATTAATAGGAAATAAGGTATCTATTCAAACTATTCAAAAACCACATTTTGTCTTACAAAGGCTCCCTGGCGGTGGTAGTGAGATTATGAAGTGAAAGTAATAAGTATTTACTTCAACGGGTTCTTTGAAAGAAATAAATGAGCACAATGTAACTGACTAAGCGCAGGAATGCTTGTTTTATTACTAGTTACTATAAACACTTTGTCTTTAGTATAATAATTAATAAATTAGAGGTAATTGAGGTAATGATTTGGCTAGAAATAGAAATTTTAGAATAATAGTTTAATTTCAGTATCAATAAGAAAGTAACTGTTACTCTTATATATATTTTTTTGTGTGTACAGCTATGATTAGTAGATCTTTTACTTTGCAAGTTTATTTCTTGAAGCCATGAGTTAATGGTTAGTTCAAATACACTGTAATCAAGCGGTTCCAGGCTCGATTCCCTAAGCGGTCAAATAATTTTGGAACTTTACAAGACAAAAAAAATCATTGCTTGAGTGAGGAAGAGCATCCTGCCAAGAAAATCCTCACTGCCACAACAAAGTCCCACTAAAAGGCACTGTCTACACCGATTGACCAGAAAAAATTACTTCAAAAATTAGTACATACAGCAAATACTGGCATAAGCTATATCTTCTTCGTTATCAGTCTTCATTAAACTCTAGTCTAGTCAGCCAGCCACTCTACACTGAGTCTTCAAGCTTGCTCAGTCCTTCTATTCTCCTTCTCTAGCTTCCACTTCCTTCACATTTTTTTTGATGGCATCTCTCTATTGTAGCTATTGTGTCCCTTTAATATATCTAGGCTATTAATTGGAATAAAAGGCAAATGTCTTACGCGAATACTGTGTTCTTCATCGTAACTATCCAAATTATCAGTTTTACTTGATTATTGTAAAACTAATAATAAACAAGGATATATATATATATATATATATATNTCTTCATTAAACTCTAGTCTAGTCAGCCAGCCACTCTACACTGAGTCTTCAAGCTTGCTCAGTCCTTCTATTCTCCTTCTCTAGCTTCCACTTCCTTCACATTTTTTTTGATGGCATCTCTCTATTGTAGCTATTGTGTCCCTTTAATATATCTAGGCTATTAATTGGAATAAAAGGCAAATGTCTTACGCGAATACTGTGTTCTTCATAGTAACTATCCAAATTATCAGTTTTACTTGATTATTGTAAAACTAATAATAAACAAGGATATATATATACTGAACAAGATACATAAGTAAATAAATCTGCTTAAGCCAGAAAATTTACCTTTTAATTTTTGACGTAAAATCATTTGCTTTGAATGCAGACAAATAATATTTAATTATCCTTGGTGCTTTCATTCCACAGTTAGTCTTCAGATCTTTTAGAAATGATAGGATGCCAACAATCTTAAACAAAATATTACATTCAGTTATTGTACAAAACAAATCGTACTGATTACACTTCCTAAAACTGTAACACCTTCATCAAAATTCAAAAAGGAAGCTGGCTGAGCATTTGTTTCTCTTTGTACTCAGGGAAATAATATGATGTATTTTAGAAGATTTATTTTATTTTTCAGTTGGAAAAGTGCTTTTAAATTAGCAGCTTTTACTAGAAACTCAGAATACTTTTAGTACTAAACTTTTAAAGCAGTACTATTTCTATACTAAAAAATATTCTGTTCCAGGTTTAAATGAATAGATAAATTAAAAAAACGACAAATGAATGGAAAAACAAACAAATGAATAACGAAACAAGTAAACAAACAAACAAATGAATGAATAAATATATAAATAATAACAATAACGTAAATAAATAAAGAAATAGGGGAGACCCCACTAATAGAATTAATTCACAAATTGTTTTAGCACAAACGAAAAGCTGGTTTCTTGCTGTCCTACATAATTTTCTGCTGCAAGGTACACTCAATTCTTTGTCTGAATCCTTCACAACAAATGTCTTCATCTTTTCAAAGGATGCTTTTAAAAATTTATTGTCAATGATATCCAAAATTGGCTTTCCCTGTTTAATTTTTAACTGCGAAAAGGTTAAGATTAGTAAATATTTGCAATCTTGTTTGATCACTCCAGATTTTCTCTGAGTTCCGAAATTCTGTTGTCTAAAGGAAAAAAACTGCCGTCCTCTTCTGCTTAAATTCACCTTCGGTCTCAAATCATTATGTCAGTATAATCTCTATGGAAACCGACCATAAAAGCATATGTGTCGTAGGTCTCTCTCTTATCATTGCTAAGGAATTCCTTTTTTTCTCAGGAGTGAGATACCCATAGGAATATATTTCTTGTACAAAAGATACCAAAAATAATATAGGTAATTATCATTGGTTCCAAAAAGTGTGGATGGTGCTGCTTAAGCATTGACCACTTTAATCAACCACTTGTGTGGGTCTTCTGACAACATCTGTTTTGATCTGTGCGTGACCACGCTGCTTCTTGTATGTAGAGTCGAATATCGAGAGAGTGGAAGGGACGGGGGCAGGTAAAGGGTATTACTGGAAGTCTGTACTTAAAAGCCTTGTGTGAAAGTCTTTGTTGAGGTAGAGATGCTATGTCTTAAGAATTGGTGATGACAAGATCAAAAAACATCCTCATGTATAGTCAACTGGGAAAAGAACACAGTAATGTAGAAAGACTATAGCTGAGGTATAAAAACAAGCTAAAAAGTAACCTTTTTGAAGTCAATATACCTCCGAACTCACTAGAGGCATTAGTCCAGGACGGGCCTAAATGGAGATCCGTATATTTTGATGGATAAAAAGATTTTGAAGCTGAAAGACTTAATAAGCCACGAGAATTTGGACATAGAAAAAAAATCCTCAGCTGCCCACACAGCAACCTTACCTAATAATATTAGGACTTGCTCTGAATGAGGACTTTCCTGAACTTCACTAGGACGACTCAAGACTCACTTAAAATTTAAGCACCCAAAATCAATATGAATCAATTGAAGTTCTCTGAATCGACGGGAGAGTCCATCTTATTCATCTACACATACATACATGCATACATACGTGGTTATTGCTTTATCTTGGCAGATGATTTCCATCTATGACTTCGACTGTTGTCAGTAAAATTTCTGTCTTTCCTTGCGTGACCTTGTAGATGACTTTGGAGATAAGCTTCTGATCTGCAAAGCCTGAAAGATAGGTGACAGATGAAAAACGTAGCTTCCTCTGGGCTTCCTTATGGTATCACTTTGTGAAATTTGGTGTCTGTGTACAGCCATGTGTCTTTTAAGACCTGGCGCTGATTTGCAAATCTTATCACATATCACATATTACAGATTGTGTGGCCTTGGAGGGAGGTTAGAGAGTGCCCTTGAACTGACATGGGACTTAAAATGATTGACAAAACCAGCTTTTGAGAGAAGAGAACGATCAAATTTGTCACACTTCCAGCTCTTTGTGCCTTCATCAATTTACGCTTTGACCGTTCATTCTCTAAGCGAGTATTTTCAAACATTGCACAACCTGTCTTCACTTGCCTTCTCCAAGTCTCTCTTTCCAAGGCTAGCCTTTCCCAGTTTTTAAAGTCTATTCCTAGTTTCTTTAGATTTTCTTTGATACAGTCGTTGTACCTTCTACTGGGTTTGTGCTGTGCTCAGTTCCCAGTTTGGAGTTAGACCGAGGATAGGAAAACAAAAACCAGGGGAACATGGATTTAGCCTTGGGGAAGTAGTTAAAAGGGAAAAAAGAAGGATTGTCAGGTTTTCTAATGATACTTACCGCTTCTTTTGGTAACCTTTTCAAAAATGGGTGATTTGGTAAAATATCCTTTAGTGGACTAAGATTTTGACCCATCTGTGTGGTCCACTCTTTTTTAGGTATAACTCTAATGAGATTTCGGAAGATCATTTCCTGTGTTTGTCTACCAAGGCTTTGGCCATCAGTTGAATTCCGTGCTACTTGTAGTCTATAAAAGACGAAAAAACCCCGGATTCTCCAATTAAAAGATTAGTTTGAGAGGAGGAATTTATTTGGGTGTCTTCTATGATATAAAAACAGTGACTGCACACGTTTTTTTACATGGAGTGATATATTAGTTTAACTTTACGTGTGCTTTTCTTTTTGTGTGTGACAGAAAAAGATACAGATCCAGTTAAAAGTCGCTTTAATTGCTTGAGAATATAATGGATTATTGTGATTACTTTGAGATTTTTAGTTTCAATGGTACATTTAAAAATTTTATAGCCAGAACGGGGAACCTTTCGTTATTTAAAATATTATTAAACTTTGTTTGGAAATAAAGAAAACAGAAATTTGCCGGGTTACTGAAAATGAAGTTGGGGGTAGGAGGGCTGGTTTTTTTTAGGATCAACACTTCATTCGTATCTGAATATTATCAAAATTAACTATTTCTCATCAAACCTTCATTTCGTCATCCAGAATAGCAATATCTAAATGTTAGTGTGATATGAGCATTCGCTAGACTCCGAATTTTTCATTTTCTTTCAATTCAGGTATAACATATTCTAGTTTTTTTCTTTTTCTTCAGTTCTTTCTTCCACCTTTTTCCTTTCCAGGTTAATATCAAACCAGTACAACCTGATGGACGTTAGGCGGTGTATTTAAACTACAATCTCTATTGTCTTATCTTGTGAGAAGAATGACTTTAAGCATTCCGCAAAACTTAGGACAGGGTCTGCCAAGGGTCAGGTGGGTAACTAGTATCAGCAACTGTTCTGTAGAAAAACAGTAATGAGTAAGGGTGGGAAAAATGTAGCTGATAACCATTGCAATAAGCAATAGTTTCAATATGACTTGTTCTTTCTTGTCATTCTCTACGTAACTGACACCCTTAAGATATGTTTTAATATTCATCATCCTATATAACAAGATTCCTATTATGTTGGTTCCTTCCAATAGTGATTTCTATCAATTTCCTTTTTTTGTACCGAAATTCAATACAGTCTTTGTGATTGACTGCATTTCAAGTTGACGCGTTGCCACTCTCCAAATACTTTCCCTCAGAGATCTTGTTTGCTGTGTTAGTTATTTTTCACTTGGAGTTCATTCCTTCCACCAAAAAGAACTATATCATTGCAATTTTTGTATAGTGTATAGTATTTTGGGCTTCATTAAAGCATTGGACTTTTCGTTTCGATCTTACTGTATTACTAATACTTCCATCATATTTTATATTCTACTTACTTTGACCCGGTTACCAATCTCATCTTTCTATTTTCAAGCGTTATCGAACGGTATTTGGTCATAACCTTCCCAAATGCCTCAAGTCAATATTTGTATGCTTTCAAAGATAAAAAAGATGTTCTATACTATTTGTTCCAATTTCTCAAGTGAAACGTTGAGTTTTCATTAAGTTCCAGTTGCTTTTGTAGCACGTAAATCAACCTCTTCAAATTCATCAATAACGTATATTTATCTCATATCACGTAATAAAATACGTTATTATTGCTAAGATACTTTTTTCTGGAGTATAGCACATTTTATAGGCGACAACCAAAGTATGTGTGTGTGTGTGTGTGTGTGTGTGTGATTTGTACTGGTGTTTGGAATTCTAGTCTATTCGGAGTTCTAGTGGTCACAGCCAATAGCAGGTGGCATAAGGGAACCAAACTAACCAATCGATAAGCTGTAGATTGTCAGGCAGAACCTATTGAAAAACACCACGTGTTTTTAGATGTTTTTATTTAACTACGCATATTCATTTACGTACTTACACTTCTAAAATCGAGGTCTTGTCCATCTTTTTGTATTCACTGTTTGGCAATGACAAGGCAAGACTACCCATTTCTTTCACTAGTTCAGGAGAGGCAATTTTTTTGGTACGCTTCGCAGATTTGAAAATAGTGGTAGCAATAGCTTTCTTCTCATAATCCGACATTACATTTGCCTTTTTCTTCACATCCATCTATTTTTCACGAGCACAAAAAACCCAAAAAACAAATATATTAAATGATTAAAAATAGCTCAATAGCTATATCTCTCTAAAAATCTTTCACATTAAAGAATATTGTTAATTAGAGCTTTAAACGTTCTTGTTCATTTGCAATGGAAAAAGTCATAAGATAAAGTACAGCATTCAAATAAACTGACAGGAAAAATATAAAGATTGATGTCTTCTCTTGTTCACTTTCCATAATTTAGTTTTTCATTACTATTATGGTTACTCATAGTCGTTGCTCTTCGTATTCCTGAGTAATACTGTAATGTATTGTTATGCTTTAAATATTTCCAATAATCAGTATACAATATTCTGATAATATATTTGAAAAATATATTGAAAACAAAACCTATATATAACATAATGAAGAAAAAGCAAAGAAACAAATGGGAGTGTTGATTTATTTATTTTTATTGTTTATTAAAATATTTCATTGCCACTTTTACAAGTTCATCAGTCAAATTTTGACTGATGATGTTGCAAGTGAAAAGGAATAGTGGTTCTTCCCTTGAAACACAAAAATTATATATATGTATGTATATATATAGATGTATATATGTATATATGTATGTACGTATGTATGTATGTATATGTATATATGTATATATATATATTTATATATATTAACAACAAATTCTCCAATTTCTCGTTAATGACAAAAAATTTTGCTTGGAAAAGACAAAGTTACCTTTAATGTAAGGAAAAGTTACAAATAAGGAGAGAAATCTCTCAGTGTCAGGCACTATTGAACAAGGATTTAATGAGAAAGCAATGTGTTCGCCTTTCGCTTAGTTTAAATTATAGGAACAAGAAAATATTTGATGAAATCAGATTTTTAAGTAAAGATAATTCCACATAAGGATCTACAATGTTAGAAAGAAATCCTCATGAGGGGACCACCACGAACATTTTGGTGAAGGTTATGAATAGTGAGTCAAAAGAGATGTTACGTAGCTAAATGGAATTAAGAAATAAAGATTATCTTACCATTTTACAAGGTAGTCATGATAGAAAAGAGTAGAAAAAACTCATCGATATATCAAAATTGCAGGTTAGAGACAGTAAGAAAGTGGATTATTAAATTAGATAGTCGTCTTTTACCTGGTTTAAAAAAATGCAAATGGGTTGGAACATATGTCCATAAGTAACAATATTATTTTAAACCAGGACGAATTTTTGAGTTAAAAAAATACAAGTGGTTTCATGTTTGAAGTAGTCTTTTGCCCTATGCAATAAAATTTCAGATTTGGTGGTGACATGCAAGACGATAGTAAAATAAAATAAATAAATAATATAGATTATTTAACAAAGATAAAATTAGGAAATGAAATAAGAATCATGCCAGGATAAAAAAGATTGTTACTTTTTATCTATTTTCTAATGCGGCTTCCATTCAAGGGTGGCTACTGTTCTAAAACGGCTTTTATTGAAAAAAATACTGTATTTAATAATTCCAAGAAAAATGTGCTGAGAGTGCATTTTTAAAGAAAAATTTCCCCGAGTAATTCGACTGTCTCCCCATATGATATGGTGAGACATGATTTAAGTAAGAGTAATAGTATACTAGTATAACGTTCAGCAGAGATGTATAATACTGGCAGAAAACTGTTTTGAGAAAATGGGGGTAGGGGGGTATATAAACAATTTAGAAACAAATACGTAGACAAACAAAATAAACATATAGTAATAGTAAAATACTTTCTTGTATTACGAAGACTATGTTACAATATTGCAATAAAAAAAGTAAGTTTCAAGTCAGAGAACAACCTAATTTTTGGCATGAAATGAAAAGAAACCAAAGGGATAAATATGGCTTTTATATGGTAAATATATATATGTATATATATATATATACTCAATCTGCAGACAGTACTGTTTCTCCCTTTGTGGGCTCATCAGTGCAGCACAGAGCTTCTGAGACATAACTCTCTGGCCATGTTGCCGGAGCAAACACAGCCTAAAGAGTTATTGTGGGATCCTGTCAGAGTGCACAAACCACGCATGCGTAGTGAGCATTGCATATATATATATATATATATAAAAGATATAATAAGTTGGAAAGAATCAAAAAACTACACTATCCATTTCGACAGTACATTTCCTGACGAGTGAGTAAAATCACGAAACAGGCTTGTCGAGTAGTTTTTTGATTTTTTCCAACTTATTATATCTTTTATTACGCTCTGCATTTATGTATCGACCACTCTAATACGGTTAACCGAATCGAATGTACCATATATATATATATATATATGTGTGTGTGTGTGTGTGTGTCTAGCTCGTCCATTTTTTTTTGAGTCTATTACCTCATACGTTATACCATTACTTTGTTTTGTGTTACTTTACCTATTTTGTTATTTGATGGAATAAATTAATGAGATTAAGTACGCACCATCTTTCTATTATTTTGACATTGGGCAGTGTACCACCTCTTTTTTTAAACTTTTAAAAAAGGTGTCAAATGGGAGCCTGACCAATATTTGGGGATTTTTTGTTATTAAAACCGCAGTGCACAAGAAAAGGTATTTGGTATGTTTGATCATTTATAAGCTTTATCTTATTATTTTCCTCTCTTAAATAAACCAAATGACAAAGGTATATGGTGAGACAATCGAATAATTCAAGGAAAGTTTTCTTTAGAACTCTAAAAAAATATATTAACGTGTGTATGTAAATGTGTATGTTGGATAGGAAAATGGGATGAGCGCATTCGTAAAGAAGTAAAAGTTGACGATATTGTGTTGAAGATACAACGAGCTTCAACCAAAGAGTATGGTCATCTTCTTTGCATGAATCAGGAGAACCCAGTCATAAACGTCTGAACATTAATCAGATAAAAGAGCAGCGGATGGAGAGCCCCTCTAAGCATTGCCTGGAAAATGTGAGGGAAGACATAAAGATAAGCAATTGTGCGATTAGGATTCGTAGAACATACCCTATGGGGAGAGAAGATACGAAATTACCGAGGATGCTACACTAGTGTTTAAGGAGAAAGAGGATGATGATGATCCAGTTACATGATTGCTGTCACTTGACGTCCTCTCTTTGTACATCAACATTGAATAAAATATTGCAATATTAACCTCCTCTATCGAATATGTAAATTCAGTGTAATAGCAAGTTGGTTACAGGAAAGATACATTGACATGAGCAACATGCAACAATTTTAACCGTTCTGATGAATGATAAATTATACTGTATATCTTACTGTAACGTTTTTGAGCGCAGCAGTAATATCTGTCTTTGTTTTGGCAGCCTTGATCTTGTCGTTGGTCATTTTGAGTTTGGGATCTTTTTCTACCACCTTCATTGTACCTTTCTCTTGCTTTTCTTTCATATAAAAAATCAACAGAGATTATGTCAAGGAATAAAATGCTAAGAAGTGAAATGTATTAATAATGGAATAAACAGATTTTTGATCCTTATTGAGTGCATAACAGAAACAAAAACAAAGTAAAAATTATAATTGGTTAACCAATATCCTATTTTTAATTGTGCATAATTTGTCAACTCGTTTGTATTTTATTTAATAACGTAACAGAAATTGACGATTTATATGCATATATATATATATATATATTTATGCCGGATCTGTGTGGAATATCCCAGAAGATGTGTTCTATGGTTCTATTTCCTCTGAGTTTTTGCGTTTCTCCCATGCTACACTTCTCTATGATGATTTTCTACCTAACAAAGAAAGGTATTTTCTAGAATGCTGAACCAAGGTGCTTCTGTAAAAAAGATTTTAAGACATCTTGACAAACTTTTTGATAGCCATGTTAGCGCTTTTTCTTCCTTCAGCAAAGGGTTCGGCATCCAGAGGAACGACTTAGGTCAGACCAACTAACTTCTCCACTTTTTCTGTTTTTATTTTTCTCTCTATTTCTCATGTTTTTCCTCTTGGATTAGTATGAAATAGTTGGTTAAGTGGAGTAGCAAACCACATAGTTTGGTTGGTAACATGGCATGGCGAGCCAGGGGAGAATCATTTGATGGGAAGGATGGGTGTAATTGTGTTTTCCATCTTTTTCTCATACTCGATACCGTTGCTCATATCTAGACTTTTTCATAACATTTTCTATAGACCTTTTTTCTTTCGTCTATGACCTCATGATCTAACGTGGTGGTGGCATTTGGACAATGCTGCTAATGAGCCATATCATAAAAGTTATCTCGACGTTAATTCTCCGAAATAACTGATATGGTCATCGAAGTATGATCCACAACTTCAATTCAACATCTGGTCAACTGTTTCATCTTTTCATTATTTTTTCAAAAATTTTGTACACTCTAATTCCCTATTCCTAAGTTCATTTTTGTTATTGTCATCGTTTGGTTCATTATCCTGTTTATGTCATTGCCTTGTTTTTATTTAATTTTGCCGTTTAACATCTACGGCTATGAGCTTAGTACTCATACTATTTATATACATATGTATATATTTGTGTAATTTTGTGTATTCGTATCAAAAAGTGTTCAATGTATATAGCAGAGCAATATACATAAGGTAAAACACGAAATATAAGAACTATGATTGCAACTAATAGTTTCACGATATTTGCCTGATGATCGAAATATTGTAAAAACTATTAGTTGTAATCTTAGTGCTTATTTTTCGTGTTTTACCTTATGTATACACATGTATAAATATACATACATACATCTGTGGGAGTTATTCTCTGATGTAACTGACGGGTACTGTATCCTACATGAATCAACTCGTGTTTCGTTCATTTAACAGCATAATTTATGGGTTAGAAAAAGAGTAATTTCCTCCTTGCGTAAAACATAATCTCTGGGTAATCTCGTTGTGTATTTTATCTGTGCCACTAATGACATTACAGATATGGCACGATTAATGTTGACATGCTAAGAATCTGAGATTCGGCTGGCGGAGAATAGAAAATGTCGGATTTTATCAAGATATCTTTAAGGGTTTTGTTTTTTCTGAATGATGAAATAAAAGGGCTTAAAAAGACCATTTTAAGTTGAGGATAATCATTAACCATTGTGCTGTATTGACGGCGGGGAATACTTCCAATCCCTTTAAATTTATGGTGCTAAGTAAAAATAAAAGGTATAACACTTGCTTTTGTTAGGGTGTTGGTGTACTCGTAGGTTGACAGTAGGTCATCTCGATTCAAAGAAGCTACTGATTGAACAATTTTCATAAGGCTAATCTATTGTGTGTCTGGCTGCATAGTAGGAAATAGAATTTTTTGAATGAAAGAGGTAGTCAGAAAGGTACAGATTCGTCGTATAAATATAAATTGGGAACGAGGCAAGGATCGATTTCAAGGGGGTGGGTAGTAGGAGTTTTTTCATAGATATCGGGCTGCGTCATGGTATTGCATAGAGGAAAGTGACCAAAGTGTTATTTTCCCATCTGATTATTGTGTCAAGAAATATTTTGTTTGGAATCAATATATGAAGTACAAAAGTTTAAAAAAATGTTCTAGAGATGATTGGTCGTGATGCCAAAAGAAGAAAATATCATTGATAAAACGGACCCATATACAAGGACGCTTGTCATAAATGGTTTTACATTTACTAAATAAATTACATTCAAAAGAATTCATGAAAAAAATTACCCAAGCTGACAGCCATTGGAATTCCCATAGCTCTTTCTTTTATTTGGTGAAAATATCTTTGTCCACATTTCATNGCTGCGTCATGGTATTGCATAGAGGAAAGTGACCAAAGTGTTATTTTCCCATCTGATTATTGTGTCAAGAAATATTTTGTTTGGAATCAATATATGAAGTACAAAAGTTTAAAAAAATGTTCTAGAGATGATTGGTCGTGATGCCAAAAGAAGAAAATATCATTGATAAAACGGACCCATATACAAGGACGCTTGTCATAAATGGTTTTACATTTACTAAATAAATTACATTCAAAAGAATTCATGAAAAAAATTACCCAAGCTGACAGCCATTGGAATTCCCATAGCTCTTTCTTTTATTTGGTGAAAATATCTTTGTCCACATTTCATACATATATATATATATATATATACATGTATATATGAAATATATATACAGATACATTATATATATGAAATGTATATACATATACATTATATATATACTTTATATATAAATATACTAAAAGTAATTGTATATAAGCATTATTTGCTAAAATTTGCTAAAACTTATAACATTACAAAAGGCTCATTTCAAACTTTTCAGAGAATCTTTGAGTGAACTGTTGTTTGAACATTTGCATGATAACAATTCACAGATACCATGACACTACATTTTAACCAGTTGACCTTAGGGAATATAATTTTCTAGCCACAACTATTTTCATACCTTTTTAACACTCTCTGATGGAAGATGGCTTTTACGTTTGATAAACACGTGTCTGTTTTTCCCTTTAAAAACTATTCTCACCTGCATTCTTCTTGGAAAGAATGCTACTATTCAGATGCAACAAGAATTCCCACAGAAAAAAGTAAAAGGTAACTTCTATCTGAATAACTCTTGGTTCAGACAATACAAGTAAATAAATGGATAATGTTTCTGGGTCTCTCATCAATCAGTTGATTTCCTTAGAAATCTATATTTTTTTATTGTAACCTACCTATTAGTCTGTCTAACTCTTTCTCTCAACGTCTGTGTGTATGTGCATGTTTATGTGTTCTTGTGCGTACATATTTTTCACTCACCCCCACCCCCTCTCTCTTTCTCTCTCCAAAAAAACCAACAACAAACAAAACAAAACATATATACATATATTTACTGCCTGGTATTGACTTAAACTGCTAGCTGGAGGCTAAGTGCATGCTATAGTGGGTTTTGTGACTGCATTGCAAAGTACCAACACTAGCGTACGACTCATGACGCCACAAAGCGCTTACATCTATGGCTTTCTCTCAGTCCATACAGTTCAGAATTTTTAAGTACATAAAGTTAAGTGGAATACCCAAGAAAAGGCGTACCCATAGTGTTTAACTCCATCTGCTTCTTCTCTGCATTAGTTGTGCCTATGAAACAAAAGTATCGAGAAAAGATTGGTATTGAGTGACTCAATCCTTATCGAGGCTACTTCAAGTGGCAGGGTCAATAATAGTAATACTGATTCAGGAATTGTTAAAGCTAGGACTTGAGGTCCCTAAAAAGCATTATTGTTACCGGTTAATTATTAGACTAATTTAGTGTGGCACTTTATACGTCCTTCTCTCGTTCTCCAGAGCTCGATGCTTTCCTTCAAAACACTACCGTAATTAGACTTGATGTTACAACTGATATAGGTAAGTTGCCTTTCCCAACCTGCAATTTTTTTTGCAAGTCCCCTCCGTTGCCAGTACTACTGTACACAATTGACTTCCTTTTTTGTCTTGCTGTTGTTGATTAGCACTTCTTCGCCTACCGAGCGAATTAATACCTGGGATAACAATATACCTTAAAAGGCTTAGCCTTCCTTTCCTTTTTCATTGTAAAAAGTCAGCACATGCAACACATCTGTTTGACAGTATCCAGATTCGAATTGGATAATCTTCTACTGGTTATTTTTAACCTTTTTTGAAAGTGGTGAATGCCCTCAAGCTGAGTTTCTAAAAAATTAAATATTAACAAGAGTTGATATTGCATCCATGTTTAATGGCTTTTATCTTTTATTATTTTCAAACACTATCAGTTTTGCCAAGGTGTTTTGTTAGCTGGCCTTCCGAAGCAGTATTTTATTTTCTCAATCTCTGTATCTTGTAAACAGCAGGGTCTGATTTCCCATTTTTTCCGGAAAAAGAGTAACATTGTTGATTTATTGGAAAAATTTCCAAGTATAGAGGTCACTATATCTGCCTATCCCCAACAATTCAACTTTTAGAAGTTAAAATTTTAAAAAAATTAAAATATTTCGAGCAGCATTGTTATACACCTCTCCCCAAAATTTGGTTTGTTGTTGGTTTGCAAGAGATTTGAATGTCTGAAAATTGTTTTAAAAGCTTTTACGTCTTTCTTCCAACATGTGGGAAAGATTTCTCAACGATTCTAACTTTCAAAGTCAGGGGAAAGGTTAATGGTTCGTATCTACTTTGGGAGAAGGAAAGGGAAATCGAGTATATATATTTTCTCTACTTCTCAATATAGAAGACCACACTGACAACGTCTGACAAAAAGCTTTCAAAAAATTATTGGCCGCAGTGTTCTAGTAAGTGAGTCCACAAATAAATGTTCTTTTCATCTTTTGTTGAGCTTTTGACTATATTTCAAGCAAGAAACTAGAAAAAGTCAATGTAGCTTCTGCAGCTGGGTGTTCAACCACTTTATAAAACAACCATTACTTGTATTTTATAATTAAGCTTGTAATTGTAACTTGTAACTTAAAATTAAGCACAGTGTTGAAATAAGATAAACTAAATACGTTTTACCCACTTTAGGTTGATTTTTAAAAAAGGATTCCTTGAAGAAAAAATCTTAAGGTAAACGAAACAGAAACGGAGAATTTTCATAAATAAATATATCAACAAACACTTCTAAATTTATGGACTATGCTCTAACAGTAAAGCTGGGTAGCTATAATGATAGTTACTTACTGACCTCTTTTGAAGGTTTTCTTAAGGTTTTGTCATAAGTACTTTCCCTAACAGATTTTAAGAATTAAGAAAAGCATACAGAATGGCCTTAATTAGCATTTAATTGTAATTGAAGTTGAAGAACTTGTTAACATGGACAATTTAACAAAAGATTCCTATCTTTCATCATAAGTAGCAGATCTCCAGCTTTTCCCTTTTCCTTCTCACTTGCTGATATACAATTTTCAATATCGCATTTTAGACTTACAAATTATGTTAATCTTTGTCTTCCTCTGCTTATTTTGCCTTTAGTAGGACCTGTAAGGGTAAGACTTGCTAGCCCTTTCTTTCTCTTGATATGTCAAATAAATATCATGTGCCTTTCACGGAGTTTTTATCAGACACCTTTCTGCTTCAGCTTTTCTCAAAACTTCCTCATTTGTTTGATAGTCTATCTATGATATTCTCATCATCGTCCTGTAAAACCACATTTTAACAGCTTTTTGTCTCTTTTGCATTGATGGTGATATTGTGCAGCTTTCGCAATCATATAACAGAATAGGTGTTACGTACCCTTCCAGTGCCCTCTTCTTTGCAGCCACTGATATTTTGCGATGTTTCAACATCTTCCCTAGTCTTTCGAAAGTATCTTTTGCAATCTCTATCCTTCTCTTTATTTACAGATCACACTTTCCATTCTCTGCTATATAGCTACCTAAGTAATTAAACTTGTCAACTTGCTGTATGGGGTTCTTTTCCAATATACAACTTGCACCTGGGACTTTGGTTCTTAATTATCATCATGCATACTGTTTTCTTGCGATTAAATTCAAGCTCTTTTCTTCTACTTTGCTCAACTGTTTCATCTAGTAACCTTGTAAGTCTTGTTCTGACCCTGCAACGAGTGTTAAGTCATCTGCAAATCGTACGTTGTTAAAGTTATGACCTCCTAAAGAAAAACCTTCCAAATCTTACATGCCTCGAAAAATATTTTCACAGTACAGGTTGAATAAATCAGGTTAAAAACACACATCCTTGCGTTATTACCCCTCTCTTAATCTTGATGTTTTCACTCATCTCATAAAACCAGTTTGATCCTGGTATAGAATTCATATTAAACGAAAATCCTACTTATCAAGGTTTAAGATCCCTTAAGATCATTGAATAACTTTTATGAAAAAAAAACCCAACACCATTTAAAAAATTTCCATTAGTAAAGAAAAAAAAAGAAATTAATTATTTTTTCTTTTAAAATGATGTAATTTTAACTCTGTCTCTCTTTCTCATTTCCCCCACTCTACTGCCTTATCCGAAAGATAGAATTGTGTAGAGTTCTGTCTTTCAGACTACACAGTTCTGTCGTTTTTCGCTAATTACTGTCTTATTCATATTAGCCTGCTGCTGAGCCTTCTAATACAAAGTAACAATTTTCTCCATGTGCTTTGCTTTTTTCAAATGCTAAATGACAAGTGAAGATGATTATCATTTGTCTATAACTCCATACAATAAATGACATAAAAGAAAAAAATAATTGTTAACAGTAGTAAATCATTACAGTCAGACTATCAGGCTTAATACCATTAGCAAAAATCACTCTCCACATATCTTTGTCAACCCCCCATTGTTGCAAGTATGACTCCTCCTGTGTCATAGTCCCGCCATCAACCAGGCCAGCCAATCTAACTCTTTTCTCCTTCTATTTCCTTTCCTACTACTTCTTCTTGTGATGGCAAGGTGTTCAAGTGTATGACAGGTATGAAATAAAAGCTATCTATTGATGTTCTATACTCTTTCTTTCTTTTCTAGTTTTCTTTGTTCATGTGAAGGTAAATCGCTGAATTAAAGAGCTTTCCCTTGGTCAAACCAAAATACTTAAGTTCTAGGCTCATATCCTATTGCTTTCAATGGACTGGTAGCAAATTTAGTTCTTAATCGTATTATACAGTCACAGAGAAAGGTGAAGTAAGAAAAAAGATTTAGCTAATAATAACTGTATTCTTACCTGGTGATGGGCCAAATGCAGTCTTAGCTTGTATTACCAGGGCAGCATTGAGAGCCAGAACCAGTACAAATATCAATTCAGGTTTCATCTTTAAAGGTTTTTTGGTCCTGAGCTGAAGTAGTCCGAGCAGTATAACAGATAATTAAAAACCGCTAAATAATATGTTTATCAAATCTTTAAAGAACATTCGATTCAATGACGTTAAAAATCGAAGCTCGAGACTTCCATTCTAACTTCTATACTTCTTAAGAGTCTTTTCAGCATTGATATTGAAATAAAGTAAGCCTAAGCTTTGTAAAGAAAAAAAACATTAAAATATTCGGTTTTTTATGATTTTCAGTGCTCATTAACGACCAATACAAATGTCCAAAGTTTTACTATAGCCAGTATTACCAGTAATTTGAAAGTTTACTCGATTAGGCGGCTTATCATTTAAAATGTCGTTTATTTTAATTGAAACATTTTCACTACATATTTTGTACAGTATTTACTTAAGTGTGGGATGGGCGACCAAAATGGGTTAACACTTGTTCAAAGACAAGTAGTTCAGGTGAAGTCCAATGCTGAGTCGTCGATGATAATGTAATACCTGATAGCTGAAAATAATAATAATAATAGTAGTAGTAGTAGTAGAAAACTTTTATTTTTTCATTCGAACACATACAATTACAAACCTCACTAATCAAGGTAGTTTGCATTGCCTTGCCTCTTTAACAAAATTAAATATATTACTAACAAAATCAATAAAAGACAATAGTTCAGGGTTTGTCCATGGTTGGCTTCTACAACAGACTATGTAGTATGTGGTGCGAATGATTTTATAAGATGGTTGAAAGAAAGCGCTCATGTTTGTTGTCGATGTTTAAAGTTTTGCACATTTCATTGAAGGTAAGACAAGATTGACCGAATATACCTAAAGAGCTAATGGAAAGATTTACGAAGCTAACTTTCGAAAAGCTGAAATGTAAATCACAAATCAAAGAACGATATTTCTCATATTTGCGAGAAGCATTTAATAATAATAATAACAATAATAATAATAATAATAATAATAAACGTCCTGGGTATGTTGTTAAAATACATCCGGTTGTGGAGTTTCAACGTGGGCGAATGAGGTTACCCTTTGCCACAACTACCTCCAGGTCACCCTTGGGCAAGGTGTAGTACCTGTTAGCCCTGGGTAGGTGGAGCTCATTAGCCTTGGTCGGCAGTCCACCTAGGAGAAGGAAAACTCTGATCTTAAACCCTCGTCAGTTATTTTTACCCACGAGACTG